>VWZK01022292.1:105117-115424 GCA_013396935.1 Baryphthengus martii | reverse complement strand
GAGCAGCGCGAAGGGGCTGCGGGCGCGCTCAGCCCCGCTCCGCTCTGCTCCGCTCCCAGCGCGGACCCTCTGCCGCCGGCCGCCCCTGCCAGGGGAGAAATAACCTTTGGTCCTGTGCCAGCAGCTAGGACAGAGGGACAGGGTCCCTCCCTCTTTCCCTGTCGATCGGGGCTCTTTGAGACACCGCTCTCCAAGATAGGCCGAGGTTTTGGAGCGATGTGGAGAAGCAGTTGCAGTAACAACGGCCATAGAGAAGCCATCGTTATGGGTCCTGCAGCAGGTATTACCCGTCCTGATGAGGTTCCTGGGTTCCTGTGGGTTCCTGCCATAAGCATTTCACCACAGGCCATAGAGATGACCTGAGGACTGTTACTAGGAGATAAGGAAGACCCGGGAAACTATAAGCCAGTCAAGTCTCACCTCAGTGCCTGGCAAGATAATGGAGCAGATCCTTCTGAAGACTCTGCTAGGGCACATGGAAAATTAGGAAGTGGTTGGCAGCAACCAACATGGCTTCACCCAGGGCAAATCCTGCCTAACAAACTTGGTGGCTTTTTATGATGAGGTCACAGCCTCAGTGGATAAGGGAAGAGCAACTGACATCATCTTCCTGGACCTGAGCAAAGTGTTTGACACTGTCTGGCATGACATCTTGGGTCTCTAAACTGGAAAGACATGGATTTGATGGATGGACCACTCAGTGGATAAGGAATTGGCTAGATAGCTGTTCGTTCTCAAAGTGGTGTGATCTATGGCTCAATGTCCAACTGAAGACCTGTGACAAATGGAGTCCCTCAGGGATCAGTACTGGGACCAGTGCAGTTTAACATCTCTGCTGGTGACATGGACAGTGGAATTGAGCGCACCCTCAGCAACGCTGCTGATGACACCAAACTGTGTGGTGCAACCTTGACAAGCTGGAGAGGTGGCCCATGCTAACTTTATGAAGTTCAACAAGGCCAAATGTGAAGTCCTGCACCTGGGGCCAAGCAATCCCAAGCACAAATATAGCCTGGGTGACAAGTGGTTGAGAGCAGCCCTGCAGAGAAGTACTTAGGGGTGCCAATTGATGAAGCACTTAACATGAGCTGGCAGTGTGCGTTGGCAGCCAAAAAGCCGACTGTGTCCTAGGTTGCATCAAAAGATTTCACCTACTCTTTCAATGTATTTCTTTAAAGCATACCAGCTGGAACAAGGTAATTCATGGAAACCGCAGCTTACACAAGCAAGACCTCAAGCTTTCAGAGCTGCGGAGGGACACCTGAACCCAACTAGACGAGCATCAAAACATGAGGTAAACCTGGGGTTTTTACTTTTACTTACATAGAATATCATTACGGTGGCTCCCCATCACCACCAGCTCATAGGGTTGCCCAGACACCATGAGAAGAGAAACTGCCACGCTGCCGGCCATGGCCATACAGACAAACCCTACTCCTGGTGCTTTCTCTTCTCTCCTTTCTTAGCACAGCTCACTACAGGCAAGCAAGTAAGGATGAAAGCCAACACACCTTAAGACAACAGTGCAGAGTCAGCCAAACTTTATTACAGCCCAGGAAAAAAAAGACAAAACTATTCCTTAAACTTAAGAAACAACAATTACTCTTTCATTTCACGATGGGCGCTAGCGCTTTGAGGGTAAGAATGTGACCACGTAGTAGCGCCTATCCCAAAGAGGCAGGAGGAGTAACTAGTGGCTTCAGCTAAGTAGCTAAGGCACTTGTTATCCAGGGCCTGCCCACTTTTAACAGTTGTGGAATGGGGCAAAGCGAGAAGTCTGTGGTCAGTTCTGAAGCGGATGCTAAAATGGTTCCATTACGTATTAACTTAAATCTTAGATGAAAGAGATTAAACAAGATTCTAGAACCGGTACCCAGTGAGTCGCTGATTTAATACACTGGTGAAGTAAAACTCAATACCCGATATGGGTTTGCTCACTATAGTAAATATAGTAAATTAACTTTCAACTTGATTCTTCTTCTGCTTCTGCTGTAAGCAACAGCACAGTCAAAGTGTTATATGATTAGGCTTTCACAGACCAATGACTTGCACTGGAGTTAGTTAGACCCAGGCAAGGTGTTAGATCATACAGTTACGCTGTGAGTTCAGAGTTCAGGCTTGCTAATAACCGAGAACTCAATACCACACTTGTTGAGGCGATCAATCAGTTTTGTTTTGGAGAAGGCAGCTCCTGGAGAATAGACACCGCCCCTGTTAATGAGAATCAGAAGAGAGTAACATCAGTGCTACAGTGCTCGTGTGACATCTTTTTTTCTCAGGTCAAAGACGTGCTTCTCTGCCTAAGAAAGAAAAAGCCACTCTGGCCCACCAGAGAGCGCATGAGGAGTTTGGCAAGCTGGCTATATTCACAGGTTCCTTTCTGTCCAGCAGACTCAAGAGAAACCATTCCATTTACTGAGAAAGGAGACGCTGATGGAGTAGATTCTGCAAAAGCATGACTAAACACCTACGGCTACATCCTTTCAAAAGGAAAGGGAGATGAAGAATCAGTGGTTTCCAATCAGCTTGTGGGGAAGGATCTCCCTTGCACAGCCATTTGGGTGAGGTAAAACAGAAATCCACAGGGTTGCAAGATCTGTACTGTGAAAGAGAAACAGCTGCACACAGTAGCTTTAAGAAAGACCCAGCTACTTTCATGGGGAAGTACTTACTGTTTAGGCAGACAAGCTGCATCTTCCAGAAGAGATACACCTGCCTGAACCATTGCAATTGGTGCAGCAACATAGCCAGGCTCTGCCAAAAAAAACAAAACAAACAACAAAAACACATTATATACTGTGTAGAAATGTAAAAAATAGCTAGTGATGTTCTTAAGATCAAATCTGGACAGATACTGCTTCACTATTCAGGCCTATTACCACACAACCACGAGCAATCACCTCACACTGACAGAAGGCTCTCCATTACAGCAACAGCTTTCCCCATCCTCTGCCCAAATTCAGACATTTGCGGTGCGACTGCTCCATTTGGCTATGTCTCTAGTTATTTAAAGAAGCTACGCATCATTAGCTCATTTCTGAATAGACATTCTTGCTGTCCTCTAACTTTACTTCAGGTGTCATCTCACCTCAAAGGAATGATCTGAACACAAGTACGTTCTACCTAGAAAGGGTATCACACCAGATCTCTTTAAGGTTGCTCACAGGGAACTGGAAATAAATGTGTGGTGAGTCCAGGCTGTAACAACTGAAAAGTCCTCTTAGCGCGCTCTCCACTTAACTGCTCTACTCTGCCAAAACTGAGACTCGGCAGGTGACAATGAAGGCCAGGATCCAAGGCAATGCTCTGTAAAGGCTGTTGTCATTTACCATGTTACAAGTGCTCCTCGAGGGAGAAAGCAACAGCAGTGGGACCATAAACCTATTTCAGAGTAGAGAATGTGAAGCCAAAGCAGCTTCTCCTAACATACATACCTGGTCCTTTCACTTCAGTGCAGATCTTTACATTTGGTTTGCTGTTGTGGGGATCTTGCCCCTCACTGTAACCCTCGCCAAAAAACGTCATTGTGAAAGATGTTCCATCCATCTGCAGCAGACCAGACAAGAGTGGTCACCAAAACAGTACCTCACGTACACCAGGCAAGCACAAGTAGTAGGTATAAGCATCTATTGCGTCAAAGACTATGATCCATCTCAACATGAGTAGTTATGGTGAGTTACTGCTTAAAAGCTACAATCCTGTCTAGACTTTTAATCACTTCCACTTTCTTGGAACTGTTACCGTCCTAAAGCCCATTTATTCTCTCAGTCCTTTCAGCCTGGGGTTTTTGCTACTCAGTCTCCCTCTGTCATCACCTTTGTCAGACAGAGTGCTGCGAGCCATCAGTGTGAATACATCAGACCCAGCAACAGGATCCACTTTCTCCTCGGGTCAGCTCCAATAACTTCGATGCCCAATAGCAGAAGCCACGATCACTTAAATATTCAAAGCTTTCCAAACAGACATACATAATGTGCATTTAGAAATTATTTCTTTGAGACTAAGCCGCTGACTCTAGATTACTATTCCACCATTACCATAACAAATGTATCCAATAATCGTGATGGAAAGCAGTCACCTGTTTCTGGGTTGGTCCTTTCTTTGTGAAACGTCCAGCAGAGAAGAATTCCGGGTACTATATAATAAGACAGAGGGGGAGAAAAATTTTTCAAAGACAAGAAAAACAAAACAGAAAAACAATGGTAGAAGTGAACAAAAGATATGTCCAAACACTTAAGTACTTGTGTTTTGAACACTTACTTTTGTCAGAAGTTTTCTTCCAAAGCTAAACTTCACAAGAAGAAGAAATAAAATGCCAGCAAACATCAGCTTGATAACAGAGCCAAGACCACCTATGTTCACATAAGCACCATACTGCACCTGAGGCAGAAACATACTTTCAGTGACAGCACTCACAGTGAGATTTCTGCATCAATTCATTGGTAAAAATAAATCTACCCCCAAATTGATACAACAGCTGTTTAACTAGGCCCTTATAGAATTGCCCAAGTTCTAAACAACTCCTTGAATAATGCTTCACTTTACAATTCCCTAGGAGAAGACCATGTATGTACTGAATGGGAAAGGAGGGAGTATAGTAAACAAGAGCGGAAAACATTAAAGGGAAGATTTTGGTATCTGATTTCAGGCCACTTATCCCAAGATCTGCTTTTGCTCCTCCTTGTGCATCACCTCCTTTAAAGAAGCAAAAACACCTCACAGTTCATTACTCCTTACCTAACTACGGAAAGCCTGCTACACAGATCTACACTAAGAACAGTTATAAAGGAAAGATCCGTTGGAAATGCTACTAAAGGCAGAGTATGCTAATGACAGTAACTTACAGGCGTTTCCTGCAACTCCGTGTGCAAGTAACGCTGAGATCGTTTCACAACAGAAGCATCGGATCCCATGAATGGAATGCAGTACTCTTTGAATTCCTGACTGTAAAACACAAATCCTCTGCAAATGAGCAGAAAAAAAAAAGTAGTCAGAAAAAGCATTCAAATGTTCACCAAACTCAAAGAAACTGATGAGAACTGCCCCACCAATACTGGCTTTATGACATTCTTTCTGTTCACTAGAAACAAGTTGTTCCAAATTTACCCCAGGACCATCTCAAAATTCCATGGGCTACAGCAAGGATGAATTTGCTAATCAATCAAACTAATATTCTCCTCAAAATGATTTTTTTTCTGTCTACTGATCACTTCTGAAATCAAACCCTGTCACTACAAGTCTCTTAGAACAAGTTAACTTTGAGACCAAATAAATGCTGGGACATGTTTTTTATATCAGTAAAACACAAACTTACCTCCATTTCTACTAGATGAGCATCTATGTGGTCATATCATACTGAAGTCCTAAATGCATCTTTCTAGTATTTACTCATATATTCACAACCTATATAATACCTTCTTTTAAGTTTTGCACCAACTACTGGAACAGGGGCATATCCTATCTTCTTTCGAAGCTTCCTCAGGTTGTTTTCATCTGCAAGGCCATAAACAGCTGATTTCCAGGTCCCATCATGAACACATACACCCTGTTGACATAACAGTAAACACTAATTATTTAATTATCTGAAAGTTTAATGTAGTATTAAAATGTAGTGGGTTGACCTTTGCTGAGTGCCAGGTGCCCAACAAGCTACTCCATCACTTCCTTCCTCAGCAGGGCAGTGAATGGAGAAAAGACAACAATGGAGAAAAAAACCACACCTTGTGGGTCAAGATAAAAGCAATTTAATAAAGCAAAAGCAAAGCCTGCATGAGGAAGCAAAGAAAACCAAAAGATTTATCCTCTACTTCCCACCAGCAGGCAATGTCCAGTCACTTCCCAGGAAGCAGGACTTTATTGCACAGAGCAGTAGCTCTGAGACACATCATAACAACGCTTGCCACCTACCCCTCCTCCTTTCTCTTTGGTTTTAGTGTTCAGCAGATGTCATATGGTTTGGAATATTCCTTTGGTCAGTCTGGGTCAGCTGTCCTGGCTTATGTGCCCTCCCAGGATTTTGCCCACCCCCAGCCTACTGGCAAGGGGGGGAATACTGGACAGACAGCCTTGATGCTGTGCAAGCCCTGCTCAGTGGTAGCAAAAACACTGCTGTGTTACCAACACCTTTCTAGCTACCGATACGAAGCACAGCACTACGAGGGATGCTGTGGGGAAAATGTAACTCCAGGTGGTCATAAGACCAGGCTACAACCTGGGCCCCATCTGTCAAGACAGGTGCTCAGAACAGGAGAAGCAGTGCCGTCAACTGTTGGGCACAAATACCAGCTTGGTTGGGGTCACCATTGAATTCTTTTACTAATGTCCTTAGAATTATTACATGTATTACATATTATTACAATTATTATATATATGTGTTACTACAGGCATTAAAGTATATTGATATAACACCTCTATCCAAAAAATAACCCCAAAAATCAAAATGAAAAGCAAAAGTCAAACCAGCCAAATGCTAGGATTACTGGCAGCACACTATGGATCTGCCGTAGTTTACTGGTGCATGAATCCTTCCCACATCTCTGCAAAATCTGAGTGTTCCCTGAAACAGTGCAATGCAACAAACTTCAGGTAGGCAGCCTATGCAAATGAACCTTACCGGAAGGGCATTGGCTTGGGACACTTTTACGAGCTCCTAAAGAATAAAGTTCTTGGACTCATCATCAATGAACCGCCAGCTCTTTCCCTGGTCTGAATTCATGCAATGACACTTGTTCTAATGGGCTGCGGTGACATTACTGCAAATACCTCTGAGTTTCCAAGAAGGTATAAACCAACTAACCTCAGGCCCAGAATTCACCTTCAGGAAACTTTCGATGGCAGTTAAGGTACCTTTAAGAGAGGAGAAAACATTACTTAGCATAGACAATCACTAGGTCACAAAGCCAGGCTACACTCTAGCAGACTCAAGTAGCAGGCCCCTGATACTATGAGCTGAAAAGGCAGAGGCACATCTTTATCTCAAAGTAAAATAAACCAAGATTAAGTTCCACAGCTATTTTACTCTGCAAGTATCAAAAGTCTTCTGTCAGGTACTTTAGTAAGAGTCAGCAATACGCTCTTTGCTCATTCTCTTCTTCATTTGTCTTGTCTAGATGATGAGATCATGCGAGTTGTCAACAACACAAAAAATTATTATTGAGGGCCATATTTAATTTTCCTCCAAGTTCCAAAATAAAGGATGAGGTAGGCTGTGAAAACTGAGATGGACTTACAAAAATTTTGGTAGCCATTAACCACTAGAGAAAGAAAAAAAAGGAAAAAAAAAAAACAAACAGAAAAATGAAAACACACACAAACAAAAACACACAAGATATCATAAAACCCTTAAACTTAGCATAGCTTGTGTTTTGCAAGGAATGTTTAGTTGTGATGAAACACAAAACAGAACAGCTCCTCTAAATCCTGCTTTGTTTTGCTTTGCTCAGGTCCTTCTGATATTGTGAAGCTGGACTTGTACATGCAAATTTCAATACAGCAAGAAACTGAATAGTCGGGTGATAATACCATATACTCAATATAGGAAGAGGTAAAGACATCTTTACTTAAAACAAGGATCAAACATCAAATTATAACCCCCATGAGCCACCACATACTCATTCCCATGCCTCACCTCTCCTCTCCCTCCAGTCAGATCCAGATTGAGTTTTCCTAAACTGAAAGTCAATGACACACTTCAATGTAAAGCCATCCCACTTCACTACAGTTTTAATTGTACATAAAAGCAAAATGTTTTTATTGGCCCTTCCCACTGAAAGTTGGACCTGATGAACCAGGCAACCTCGTTCGAGATGAGGATCAAGCACTGTTTGCACAGAATTAAGCCACAGCACATCTTTTCTTAAATCTATTTATCTGTCCAGTCGCTCTTTAAGAAAAAGGCACCACAGGACACTGGCAATCTACTTACGCTCATAAAACAGCTTCACGGGGCTTGCAGCAGAAAAACAAAACAGTGGGTAATCCACATTTCCTACAAGTTGTGATCCCTTTCCAGCAGCCTTCCTGTCCCCACCACGCTGTTGCTGCACAAGTCGATGAGCTGAGGCCTGCCTAGGGATGCCCACATGATGGACCCAATAGCCTGCTGCTGACAACTGAAGTTTCTGCTCTCTCCAAGCACAACTTTACCTTGAATACCTCCTCTACCTCATGACCAATTTCCACCAATTTAATGGCAACGTGATTTACTCTTAAATTTTTATCTATCAGATTTGGTTGAAACTGGTCAGCAGGCAAAGGCAGGCAGCAAGAGACTGAAAGCGTGTCCACATAAGCACTGCTCCTTTAGGAAACCAGGTGAAATCATAATCTGCGTTTCTTCTTCAGCATAAGGTCACACTTCAAGAAGTCACCTTTCAGCTTGTCTCTGGTGTACAGCACTCCCATATCGGCCGGTATTGAGTCAAAGCCACAGCTTCCAATGACGTACACTCCCTTTTCCGCAGCTTTTTGGTTGTACTTCAGGTACATTCCTTCCAGAAACTGAAACACAGCCAGGACAAATATTTTAAGCGCAGCTCCGTATTTGGCCATACCCAACATCAGCCATCAGCGCTTTACTGCCACACCAGAGCACCCTACACACTGCAAACCACTTCCAAGCACTTTTAAGACAGACACCTATCATTCCCGTTCTATGGCAAAAAAAAGACGCGCAGCAGTGCAAAGAAACGCGATCCACACAAAATTCCTATGCAGAATCGCAACTGAGACTCAAAGTAGAGTTCAAACATTCTGGACTTCCAGAAAGAACCTGAGAAGCTGTTGCTTAAAAGTAAGACAACAGTATGACTAATACACATTCATGTGCTTTAAAATAATTAGGTATAACATAAAATAACAACACATCTCAAAATTGTACATCAGGAGGCAGAACTTGTCTTCACGTTCTGAAACACTGGCAGAAAGGGCAAACATACTAAAGAAATGCTCCTTTAAAGGATCCTTTATATAAAGTAGCATTTTCCTACTGTCACATACCTGGGGTTCTCCACTGATGTCGATGCAGCTTGCACCATTTTCAACACAAGCTTGTACCACAGGCTCTCCAAGGAATCTATACTGTAAGAGGAAAGAATAGCACCCGTAACAAAATGAAATACAGGGCTGCTCCCACCCAGTAATGTAGGTGCCCTTGAGACAAGCAGTGGGGGCACTGGGTCTGCCTGACTTTTCTATCCCCAGAGATAAAGAAATGAAAAACTGATTGTGAACTTTCATTTTTTTAAAACAAAAGGTAAGATAACAGAAGATGATAAATCTCTGCCTTCCCTAGAAATTGGCATGTGCTGCTGTTCTGTGCACTAGATATATTTTACTGTATTAGTTGAGGCAACACATTCACTAATTAAAAGGAGCACAAAGAGTTTTGTGCAATGAACCTTTGTAACTCAATAATCTTTTGCTTTACGCTTCTCATTCACCTGAATGATCACAATCCTCACTTGGGAGAGACAGGCATTGCCAGAAGCTCTGTATTAGACAGATAAGACAACGTTGTTCTTACAGTTCACTGCAATGGCCCACATCTCACAATTCATCCAACAACTCACCCAACACGCTTTATCTAACATCTACAATAAAAGTAATCACTCGACAGCTACCCAGTTTGCTACGTAGGGCAAAAATGCAATAGTACTGGTACTTCTTTAGGGTTTGGGAGAAGGAATGGCATAACAGACTTCATCCCTTGTAATGGGGTTTGCTTCACAGACTACTCCAGCCTGTTTCTTTCCTGACAAAAGACCACCAAGGCCCATTTAAAATCCTCAACGTGGGCTTTCTGCACTCACACGTGCAGCATGCTTAAATACTCGGAATTTCAAAGATGCTGTCGTAACCCAACGCTTTGGTCCTCTGAATGTGCTGGAAATGTTGTCACTGAAAGCTTTAGAGAGACCAAAAACTTAAACCAGCAAGTTTATGAGCTTCTTTTTCAGCTCTTTCACCCCTAGCACCACTTAAATCTTTGGGCCCAACCCAAAATTACACCCCACCGTAAAATCGCTTTTTTCGGCTGCTGGTGAAAGGCTTCAACAAATCGCAGTGGGAAATCTTTAGGCGATTACAGCAACACAGGTGGACTTCGGGTTCGATTTTCAAAAGCCGCGACATTCCGGAATCCAGCGGCCGGTTTCCCGACGGCCGTCGCGGCTTCCTCCTGCCCCTAGGAGCAGGGGGCTCGGCCGCACGCAGCCCAGAAGCAGAGGGGCAAACGCCGGGTCCGTGCTCTGCCGGGAGCCGCGCCCGGCGGACGCCGTGGGAGCACCGCCCGCATCACCGCACTCACC
>VWZK01022292.1:31141-105079 GCA_013396935.1 Baryphthengus martii | reverse complement strand
TGGGGGCTCGCGATGCCGAGCAGCCCGAAGGGGTTCCGGACTCGGTCGGCCCCGGCCGTGCGGAGACTGACCTTGGCTCTCGGGGCAGCAGCTGGAATCCCCGTCCCATCGCTCGGGGCTTTGCGACACCCCGCCGACACGTAAAAGCTGTCCAAGATACGGCAAGCCAGCCCTTGGCAGGTCAGGTCCGAGTTGTACCGCAGATTTGTGTCCTTTCTGAATATATTCTAAACGCCTCCCCTCCAAACAGTAGCGTGGACTCCTTGAGCAGTGCTGGTGCTGTCGGGCACAGGCCCACACGATCAGCTGTTACCCGTGAAACATCTCAGTCGAACAAAGAAACAAAGAGCGGGGGAGGGAAGGACAGAGACAGCGTTTGTGTTCTTTTTCAATCCAGATCATTTTGTTGATCTCTTACAGAGCAGTCCTGCAAAAGCCCTGTCTTGTGTCTGAGGTCACGACCATCTCATGGGTCAAGCTGGTCTCTTACTACCTTCCTGTCTTCCTTACACACTGGGATAATTTCCAGCAGTGCTCATTATACTGTTGAATTCCTCTGAGCTACTCTTAACACCCAGTTCTTGTTCTCTGCCACCAATTCTGAAAGTCGTCTGTTTTCTCCCAATGCCATTGTCTCTGGTCTTCCCCTCTCCTTTCTCCTTTGCAAAAGCTTTGAAAAAACACTGCAAAGCTAAGCGATGGGTACTCTTTCCCCCAATTTGAAGTTCACAAAAATTGTTATTTCTTCAGACTTTACACCGACATTGGCAATTGTTCAATGACAGGAGACTGTAAGGAGCCTGCAGATTGCAGAGCTTGCAGGGCTGGCTGGGATCCTCAGCCTGCTTTCTTCATCCCTTTGCAAGCCTGTTTTGTTTTTTTTTCACTTATGTTAAATTTCATTAAAGAGCTCCAACGATTTTTAATTATTTTTTTTTTTGACACACGCCTGTAGTTGGCAAGGTTTCAAAATCCCAAACATGAAGGCAATATCAAGGCTCAGATTTTAAATGGAAGGCTTACAGCATCTTGATTAAAGCAAAGGTTAACCTGTCTTCCTAGTCATTGTCACCAACGCCGGATTGCAAATATTACTGTATGGGAAAGCAGTAGGATGATTTTTTTCCATATCCAACAGGAAGACAAGAAAAGCCAGATCTGCTGCCAAGTGCAGTTTTGCAAGGGAGTTTCCCAGCTGAATCAGCTTGAGAAGCACACAGAAGAAGATAGTGCTGTTTCTTTTTAAATCCCGGGTTTCAGATTTGAAGGTGCTTATTTTTTTTCCGTGTGTATCCAGATAGAGATACTTATAAATATCTCCATATTTCATTTAAAGCCTCATTTAGCCAGACTGCCTCCAGCTAAGATTACTTGTTAGGAGATGTCCCTCCCAATTGCTTTGAGATAGAGAAGAACACAAGCACCTCTGCCCAACACACACGCACACAAAGAAGCCATATGTTTTCCAATTCCTTGAATAAAAAGAAGCATGCCTCCCTTTGCTTGTTTCTCCTATTCCACCTGGAGTTTCTGGCAGGATCTGAGGAATTTTTAAGCCTCTGTGAGCATTTATAACAGCCCTTGTTTGTCCCTTCATTTCATACAGTAGGTGTTCTAATAAAATCCTTTCTACGAATATTTATCTATTTATTTGGACACCAAAGTTTGTGGTAAAGCTTTTACCCTCATTTATAACTTCAGGGTAATTTTTGTTTATTAGAGTAGAAATGGAGATATTGCTCCATGACTGCTTTTTAATGAAAATAGTAAGGCAGCAGAAAGTGCAATATGATGTCAGTTGCACAATCCTGTCTGAAGGCAAATTTTTAGATGCAACATGGTAATTGTCTTCTACCCCAGAGGATGAAATAAGATCACTGGCTTGCATCATTGCAAAAGTTACTACAGAACACAAGTAAAATAGAGCATTAGAGTAGGCAGAGTTGTTGGGAAATGAGGTTGATTAACAATGCGGGGATAAGTCACTGTAGGGTATGAAGAATTATGTTGGTGAGTATATAAGAGATTAAAAAAAAAGAAAAAGGCAGGGATCTATGTACCCGCTACAGTTACTGAGTACTGTAAGACCATGAGAACAAACGTTTCTGGAACAAAGCCCACAGTTCTTAGTGCCATAATGTATTTTAGCCTTAATTTAGGCAGAATATTACTTTATAATCAAGAAACAATAGGCTCCAAAAAGCTACCCCATACACAACTTAAAGATTTTTAAGAAACCAAACCGTGTAGACTAGGACAAAAAAACCCTTCAAATTAAAAACAACAGAGGATCCAATGGAGAGTTGCTTGCCCCATATGGCAGTTCAGTAATGCTTTAGTTATTTTATTTTCATTTTATTTTAAAATTAAAATATCAACTAACCTTTTTGAAAAAAAAAATTAAATCACAGAATCGTAGAATCATTTAGGTTGGGAAAGACCTTGAAGATCATCGAGCCCAACTGTTAACCCAGAACTGCCAAGTCTGCCACTAAACCATGTCCTAAAGCGCCACATCTGCACGTCTTTTCAATACATAATGGGATGGCGACTCAACCAATTCCCTAGGCAGCCTGTTCCAATGCTTCATAACCTTTCAGTGAATAAATCATAGAATCATAGAATGCCAGGTTGGAAGGGACCTCAAGGATCATCTGGTCCAACCTTTTAAGTAAAAAGTTTAAATGAGACGGCCTAGCTCCTGTCAAGTTGTGTCTTAAAACTGCCCAGTGTAGGGCAGTCCACCACTCCACTGGGAGCTTATTCCAATGTTTATTTATTCTCATTATATAGAACTTTCTTCTGGAATCCAACTGGAATCTCCCCTGGAGCAACTTGCAGCCATCCCCCCTTGTTTTTTCCATGTGACTTCTTGTAAAAAGGGAGTCTCCTTTTAGCAGGCACCCTTCAAGTACTGATGCATCGTAATAAAGTCTCCCCTAAGCCTTCTCTTCTCAAGGCTGAACAAGCCCAGATGTCTCTGCCTATCTTCATACAGCAGGTTTGCCAGTCCCCTGATCATCCTTGTGGCCCTTCTCTAGACCCTCTCCAGCCTGTCCGCATCTTTTTGCATAGCGGAGACCAAAACTAAACGCAGTACTCGAGGTGTGGTCTCACCAGCGCTGAGTAGAGCGGGACAATGACTTGTTCCTGCTGGTGATGCCCCTGTTGATGCAACCCAGCATTCTGCTGGCCTTCCTTGCTGCTGCAGTGCACTACTCACTCATGTTGAGCTTGCTGTCCACCAAGACCCCCAGGTCCCTCTCCATAGCGCTGCTCTCCAGCCAGGTGGATCCCAATCTGAGCTGCATTCCTAGGGTATGTTTTCTCAGGTGCAAGACCCTACACTTATCCCTGTTGAACTTCATAAGGTTCTTTCTAGCCCACTCCTCCAGCCTGTCCAGAGCTTCCTGGAGGGTGCTTAGGGTTATGGTGTAGTAGTGGCACTGGTAGAGTTAAATAATGGTTGGACTTGATGATCTTAAAGATCTTTTCCAACCATAGCAATTCAGTAATTCTGTGAAACACTTACAGGTATGAAAAGCCTGATAAATGTACTTTCTTTTTTTTTTTTTTTCAGTACATTGATACCAAATAAGAAAGTGTAAGGGAAGAGCACGTTTTTCTGATGACACTAAATAATAGCCAACATTCCATTAGAATATTCTATAATAAAAGTGGCCATATAGTAAACTAAGACATAAAGAGTTAAATGCAAGAGTTCTCCTGGTGGGTGCTGCAGAGCTCTGCCCAACCTCACAGCGCAGTAGTCATTTTGATGACAAGTAAAGATTTGAAACTTTCTCCCATAGTTTCAGAGAAATAATTTTAAGGTAGCTAAGAAATTAAAGATGAAAGGATTTAGAAAAGGCAAACGAATCTATACTGCAGAAGTTAAAACTTGTAATACAGCTATACTAAAGGAAACAGTGATAAATGTTTTGCCCGGGAGATGGCAATTGTGAGAGATATTAGTAATGTAGAAACATCAGATTGCATAGAAGGAAATAAAAATCTGTCTCCATTTGAAAACCTCATTTAAAACATTTCATTCTGGTTCAGCCACTTTACTACAAAGAGTAGACTGACAAATTGCAAACAGTTCCAAGAAAATTATCCAGGAAAGAATGAATTATCTAGGAATAGGAATGGAGACACCTTCCAGGAAAAATTCAAAGTTCAATGTGTGTATTATTAAGCTAAAAATAGCTACAGACACATGGTAACACTTTGCAAATATCTGAGGGTGTAACTTGGAGGGAGGGAGGGTGAAGGACTCAGAATACAAGGAAGAGGTGGGCACCTGAGCAGGTGCGGCTGACAGAGTGACCGGCACAACTCATTCCTCACAGCAAGGGAGGTGTCAATAGAAGAATGAAATCTGATTTGATGAGTGCCAATGGATAGAACATCTGAAACTGAGCATGTAAGTAGGTGGGACAGACCGTTAAGCCCCATGATGTGGCAAATGTAGGCAGGTGGCTACATAGATCACTTGGTCTTCCCTGTCCTCAGTCTTCAGTACTAGACTGCATTGTAAAATTCCCTAGCCGACTGTCCCTCAGTTATGTTGTGAATATAACAACAGAGTCTAATAGTTCGTAAAATATCTCTTGTATCTAATCTCAGCAAGGTCATTACAAAGGGAAAATACCTGTATGCTCTAATTAGCTAAAACTGCTTGCAGGCAAAACCATATAGTTTCTTGAAGTTGTTGCCTACAGAACTTGGGAGCCAGTGAAGGCCTGGCCCCACACCCAGGTGCTTCTGTTCAGTGCATCTGAATGCTCAGTCAGTGTTCATAAAGAGTATTCGTAAGTACTTTTCTTCTTTCAGATTGTACACTATCTGTTCACACACAAAGAAGTCTCAGATTGTTCAGTCTTACACATTGGCAAACCACTCATTTTTGTCATAAGTCATAGCTGAACTACACAGGTATTACTGTTCTCAAAAGCCTTGTAGCTGCCTTTGAATTGCTAATATAGTCCATCTTTTGACCTCCAAAGACTTCTTTTTCCTGGTACTATCTTGAACAGCTCCTGTGCATGGGCATCTACCCACTGCGCCTGTTTCCTTTACATTAAGGGTTAGGAAGGATGGTCCTTCACAAAGCTGTGATCTTCATCACAAAAGCTATAGCAGCTCAGTCCAAATTTCTCTCGCTTTCTGCAAGCAGAGCACATAGCTATTCCTTCTAACCCTGTAGCATTTTTAACACCTTCGCACTGTTATACCTTCCCTTGAAGCCACCCTCTCTCGCTAATGCTACATCCTCATGAACTGCCAGAGACTGAAGGGAACAGAATTTCTAATAAGGGGTGAAGAAATGGTGCAGTGGTGAAGCTTTTCTCCCTGCATCTCCTATGAAAGAAAGTGGGAGTACACCATTCAGTGTTTTGCAGCTGCTCTTGCTCTGTGTAGATGTTTTGTGCAAAAGAATTGCTGCAGAGTTTTGAGGGTGAGAGCAGAATGCCAAATGTCCATGATCTTAGCCACCATATCCTGCAGAGGCATTTTGGTGCTGAAATATGTGTGAGAAGCAACACTTTAAAGCTGCTTCTTCTGGGTCTTCCATGTAGCTACTGTTCAACAGCCCCTAACTGAGCTTCTCACAGGATAGTTACATTTAACTTTAGATCTGTCCGTTACATGGATAAAGGCAAGATATCTTCCATCTTCTTCATAGGAAAGATCCTAACAGATCTCTGGTGTTTGTATTGTTGGAATGGGATACATTTTCCAAAATCTGCTGCTCAAAAATGCGTGTTATCAGGGAGGTTTTCTGAGAATTGCCACAAGAATGACCAACTGTATCCTTTTGTTCATTCTGTAGAAAGCAGTTTAGCTTTCAGACCACCATCCTGTCTCAGGACTGAATTTAGAGCTGAACAGTCAGCACATGTAGCATTTACTATGAGGGCAGAAAGAACCAAAACACAGAACATATTGCAGAGACAGCAAATTCCCCTCTTTTTATAGAGCTGGCCTGCTCAGCAGTGTGCAGGGCCGGTAATTGAACATTGAGAAATACTAAAGAACCAAATGGTCCTACAACATGGGGAACACCTGCCGTGCAGCTGTTTTCCATGTTCTTGAAATATTTCCGATGCTCCAGGTGATTCTGTACAAGGCCTGTGTAGAACCCTGCATCTGTTTGTGTCAGGACAGTGCCTCACTTGCCAACACAGAGACAATTGTCTCCCACTTTTCTGAGCTTCTGGAATAACATCAAGGTATCTAACCTGGACTGAGAATCGGTTATTTAAGGCTTTACTTAAGCAACATCAATTTATTTGTTACCTACCAAAGCTCGCTCAACTCATATGAAATAATGAATTGACCTTATTAACCATTTTCTCTGTGTTGCTGAACATGTACAGGATGATAAGGGTAAAAGGCAACAAATCTGATCTTTTTTTGACCTCCTTCTATAGCTCATCTTCTTTAGCAGAGTGCTTAAGATTGTCTTAAGTGGTTTGGATTATTTTTCTAATTCATACTAGTATTTACTATTCTCCAGCAAAAAAAAAAAAACACTTCTAAAATGTAGCACATAAAGTTTTTTACAAGTGTTTTTTTAAGGGAAAAGTCAGCTTACACGGCAGCAGCAGTGGGTTCCAAGCCTGGTGTGTGCCGACTCTTGTCTGAACAAGAGCAAATACCTCCATGTGAATAGCAACTGCGTGATGTGGAGGAGGACTGCCTGATGGCAGATAACTACCTGACCACAAAGGAAGAACATTTATAAAGGTCTTTACGCATTAATCACTTTCTGTACATTAGAGAAGAACATTAAATAAACACTTTCACAACAGCAATTACAGCTATTGAAGAGAAACTCACTTTTGTACCTAGTGCAGTCAATGGTTTCTCTCCTGAACCAGCACTCGCAGCTCACGACAGTGAAGCAAGGAAAGGTAAGAGCAAAAAGTAAGATAAAGCACAGGGTATTGATGAAACTTAATGTGCTTTAGGTAGGTGGCTGGATTAGGCTGGGATCATGCAGTAAATGAGCACAGGTGAGAGGTTGGGATCTGAGTGAGGTACGTTACTCAGGAAAGTAGAGCATCTGAGGTAGATACGCCGGTTTGCAGGAGGAGAACGTACAACAGAAGAATGTCAATACATGGATCTGAGGATCTAATGAAGGGAAGGGAATGCACTAGGAGGAAAAAGGCAGGCTAGAGGGGAAACAAACCTCTTCTGACCCATTTTTATGGTCTAGAAAAAAAGTGTTCTGAAATTACCTACCAATGCTGGCCAACACAGTAAAGTTTGCGACCTCCCTGCCCTAGTTCAGTATTGATTTGCAAGTTATCTGCAATTGAAAGCTCAGTGAACTTTTCATAATGCAGGTATGCAGCTGCCCTCCTAGAAACGGTGTTCATCAACGGGAAAGATTTCCCGACAAAACACAGGGCAAGTAGCACGGTGATACATGGAAGCTCCTTGCCAGGCTCAGAAACTGTGTCTGAGCTCCCTCTAGTGAGCTCTGTTGGTTTTCTACGCTCAAAGATCGCTACCATGTATCTATTGATCGAATAGCTGAATGCAAACCCAAATACTTTTAAAACAAATGAACAGACAAAGGATCTTTGTACCTGTTCTATAGCAGGTCACACCAATTCTGCTTCACAAAGCTAAGTTAGTTTCAGAAGTTTCCAAGAAAGTAAAAAAGAATAAATGCAGTTTTAATCATAGAATCATAGAGTGGTTTGAATTGGAAGGGACCTTAAAGATCATCTAGTTCCAATGCCCCTGCCATGGGCAGGGACACCTCCTGCTAGAGCAGGTTGCTCAGAGTGTCATCCAGCCTGGTCTTAAACACTTCCAGGGATGAGGCATCCACAACTTCTCTGGGCAACCTGTTCCAGTGTCTCACCACTCTCATAATAAAGAACTTCTTCCTAATGTCTAATCTAAATCTACCCTGCTCTAGTTTAAAACCATTGCCCCTTGTCCTGTCACCACATGCCCTTATCAAAAGTCCCTCTCCAGCTTTTCTGCAGGCCCCCTTCAGATACTGAAAGGCTGCTATAGGTCTCCCTGGAGTCTTCTCTTCTCCAGGCTGAAGAGACCCAACTCCCTCAGCCTGTCCTCATAGGAGAGGTGCTCCAGCCCTCGGATCATCTTGGTGGCCCTCCTCTGGACCCTCTCCAATGGATCCATGTCATTCTTGTGTTGGGGGTTCCAGAGCTGGATGCAGTACTCCAGCTGGGGTCTCATAAGAGCAGAGTAGCGGGGCAGAATAACTTCCCTTGACCTGCTGGCCATGCATATCTTGATGCAGCCCAGGATACGGTTGGCTTTTTGGGCTGCCAGTGCACATTGCCAGCTCATGGGAAGTTCTTCATCAATCAGCACCCCCAAGTCCTTCTCTGCAGGGCTGCTTTCAATCCAAAGCACTTGCAAAACAAAGGTAGCAGGCTTGTATAACTCCCTGCTGCAAGTTAACATAAGTATTTTCTAAAACACAGAGGGAAGTGTGGTAGAGGGCTTTTGCCATCACAAATACAAAAATAATGTCAGAAATAAGGTAGGCATATAGATCAGTTCTCTTGCTATCTTATGGAACAAGCAAGTGGCTGAATCATTAAGTAAGTTTTTTAAAAAATGCAGTCAGCTCAAATTTCTACATCACATATAAGCTCTAAAACATGGCCACTGTGAGCCTAAAAAGGAGACTGTACAGTCCATTTAAGTGTCAGGATTTGGGGGTCCTCCTCCAATAATATCCCCTTTGCAATCTTGAAAAAACTGTTTAAAATTGTTCCATTTTAAAAGTAATTAAAAAAACCTCAAAACTAAAATAGACATAAAAAAAATTCTCATGGAACATGTACATGCAACCTGATGGCATTTCTCTGCCTGCAGTTTAATTCTTCCATCCTGGAATGAGGAATCGAAGGGACCTTTTTGAGTGCAGTGAGCTTAAGCTACACAAAGCGTTGCCCTAGCTTCTTCATATGGGCACACACACCTGCCTGTGGTTTTCCCCACGATGGGAGGAAAAAAGGAATACTTTTCTTAAAATAACACTCAGCTATCTTGTGGTCAGCATAAGTGTGTCCTCCAGCTCTACTGGTGGTTTGCTGTCATTATTTCACCTGTCTCTGTAGCATATGGGACCTCTTGTCTTGATTGTAACCTCTTGTCTAGGTGTAGCACACAAGCTGTGGTCAGCAGCATTGCTGTGGTCAGCAGCATTGCTGTTTCCTGCTACTGCTGTTCTCTAGCTTGTTACCATTTCTGCTGTGCTCATGTGATTGCATTTTACTACATTGTTCAGCCACAACCACAAACTAACTTCTGTTCATATCTTCATTATTTTTCAAGATTCCTGTGCCACCAAAAAGAATAAATCGCTGTCTCCTAGATATATGTCACTAACAACCTTTCACAGTCCTACCCCCTTCTGGGTACAGAAGTAGTTCCCTCCATAGTTCTTGCCTTCACACTGCCCTACCTCATTGAGAGCTCATTTCCAGAGTTCTCAAATCCAGGTATACATTTAGGACCGAGCATGACAGCAGCCACAGAGTTAATCAGAGCAGGGTGAGAAGTTGTCTTCCCATCAGCCAAGGATGAGTGAAGGCTCTAGAGGAAGTTAATTTACTCAAACAAGGAAGAGAATGAAGAACTGGAACTTTGCATTTAACATTACTGAGCAGCAATATTTTCCTGCTCACCACATCAGGCTTATCATAGGCTCACCAACAGGAAGTTTGTTCACTTCTTTTTACAAAAGATCTGAGAAGGAGAGGAAGCACCCAAAGGCTGTGGTAGTAGAAACCACTGCACTGTCTCTCCACCTCCTGGGCTAGTTCACTAATCATGCACTAAGTGTTTGAATGGAATTTTCCAAAGCAGTTGCTCTATCCTGTCCTACAAATGCCATGGTGACTGAGGCTTCCAAGGAGAGTAACCGCCCCATTGACATCTGTGCTCAGTCACCAGCTGTACATGCTGCCTACAACACACAAAAGTTCTAGATTTGGTTTCAGCTGAAGTGACTAATTCTGAAGGCACTGTGATACATGACAAGAAATACAGTGTGGGGAATGAAAGGTACCTTACAAGTAATTTGGAGCACAGTAATCAGATTCCATATCAGAGGAAGCATAAAATGCTGAAACCATCTGGCCTGCGACTATGAAAACACAAAAGAGGCATAAAATCAAGCTAATGGCCTTGTTAAAAAACCGACACATCACTAAAACAAAGTAAGTGCTGATGTAGCACCAACAAAGGCTCTTTAATGGGCCTGGAGACAGAGTGTCCTTACCTTTCATTATGTACTTAACCGTAATACCTGTCCCTGCAGAAAAAAGGTTATTTGTAATAATCATTCTCTTACGTCTTATAATGGTTTCACACCTGTGGTAAATATTAAAAGCTATGGTTGTCCTTCTCGCCCTTTATTTTTTTATGCGACATACTAGAGTTTGACTTTTTACAAAAAATGTCCAATGTCCTTTATAGGAATAAAGAACGAGATCCAGCAGGTGAAGCTTAAACTGAAATTAGGCCATTCTAGCTTAAAAGTAACTCCTTAGGATTTAAGTATTTAAGCCACCTGAAAACAGGCCATTACCAGTTAAAACCAGATGCTAAACCTGCATGTCTAGTTCAGAGAACATTACAAATAACCCGAAATTTCCTCCCAAGCATTAATGAAAGAAACTGATGATCACGTGGTTGTGCACTGAAATCAGCCGGGGCAGAGAAATCACAAAACGTTGCTTAGATCTGAGGAGCAGGCTTGTGCTGTTCTCAGTTATTACAGCCATGCAATGTAGACTTACTTTCCTCTCCTTCGCACTTCAATCCTTACCCGTACCTAGTTCTATGTGACCAATTTGCAACACACGCAAAAAGAACCAAAGGCGGTTTTGTTCCAGTCGCAGCCATCAGCCCGCATCCTGGAATACGAGACGCCTCTCCTCTCTCGCAGGACCGCCCGGGGGACGATCTCGAGGGACGATCTCGGGGGACGATCCCAGGGGTCGATGCCGCGGGGTCCGGTGGCCGAGTGCGGAGCCCGGCCGACGCAAAGCCGGCAGGTGGCACCGCCCGCTTGTGCCACCTCTCGTCCTTCGCGTGTTCTGCGGACGCTGGTGTGCGGACCTCCGCAGGGATGTGCGCTGTCCTGGTTAGGAGGGCTTCCCGGCTGTTAGGGTCAGGGCTGCAGAGTTGTTGTTGTTGCCTTTGAGGTAAGAAAGGAGGGAATGGGAAGAATCCAAAGAAAGGCAAAGTGTGTAAAAGGTTCTGTTTTGTTGCAGCAGTCTGGAAAGTACTTGCTGCACGGAGGTCAACATTTCTTTTGAAATAAAAATCTGGATGCCTGCTTTTGAGGTGTCTCTTGAAGCCAAGTGTTAGTGTTTTACTCCCTGTCCGAGGTCTCAGAGACTACAGTTAACTTCCTTTTTGTAGAAGTTCTTAGTACTCTCTCAGCTTTCGGCCAACATTCATGCCCCATTTTCTCTCTCTTGAAGAGGCAGCAGAGGAGAGGGAAGGAATGGAAGTGAAAACAGTAACTTCTACCAAAAATAAGACTGAAGATGTACACCCGACTAGACTAAACGCAATAAGAAGGCACTGTTATATCTGGCCTCTTGCTTAAACAAGATTGTCTCTAGCTTTTCCCCCTCTTCCTCCAGTTCCTGGAAGCCATCGAGCTATGCCCAGAGCTCACTCCCTCTGTCTCCATCCTCCACTTCTGTCCTCTTCTAATTTGCTTCCTCTTTGCATTCTCTCTTGTGCACCTGAAAGTGGCATGTTTGCAGATAGAACATGGACCACATGACCTCATGCAGTTACCTGCATTTTACTGGTGTTCGAGGTGGGAGAGGATGTCTCCTCAGTTCGTCCTGGTAACATATTACCAATAATTCATTTTGATTCTGCACAAGTGTCATTCAAAAACTGATGCACAAATTTTTGCTTGCAAATAACCAGAAAAGTCCTCCTCAGATGACATTTGGAGGATTTCCCAAGAACTTGCATCAAACCCGGGTTAGGGTTTGATGCAATGCATCTTAATGTTCTCTTAATGTTTGCAATATCTGTTTTGTTGGCTAGGTGACTGATTTAACACTATTTTATGGATATAAACAGGTAATATCTCTGTACACTGTAATGCACAATAAAGACTAACCCTGAAATATTAAAATACAATGAATAGGTAGTAAAAATAAACAAATGTAGTGAAGATGGGGCTTTTTATATTTAACTTGTAGTTTCTGAGTCTTCAAGCTTCTTAAAATATTTGTTTCTCCATAGCCACAAGGGACAGAAATTTTTATATTAAATATTTCAAACTCCAGTAAGAATATACACTCATTAGTCAAGACTACAAAAATACAGTTGGATGTGGGGTAAAACATGAAGAGTTGGAAATGTAACGCACACAGGAGGGCTTCAGCTCTGACTATGAATCTCCTCGAAGTAACTGCATAAAATGTCTGAAATATCAACTAACATTGTGTAATCACTTAGGAGCAGATAAGGATTCTGGATTGCAAAAAGATTATCTCTAAACGACCCTTACAAATAAGGTCCACCAGGAGGTTCTTTCTCATTCAAATCCAAAAGCCATAGTTGCATTGTTTTCAGTTTTATTCCCTCCCATTCCCCTGGGCACTTTTGCTTTCTCCCATGCTGAGCTAGCTTCACTATTAAATACAGCTGGTTCTCTTCCACACTCACATAGTTCCCTATGGAAGCCAAACAGAATGGCAAAGGACTCTAGTGGGTATGGATGGCACAAAGGTCTCCATGGACTCTTTCTAAATACATGCTCAGAAAGGAAAACAGCAGAAACATTTATAATGAACATGCTGTTACAGACTTCATCATTAATCACAGAGCAGCTCCAGGAATGTTGCTCTGCAGTTCTTGCAACCCTAGAAACCTCCTGAAGGCACTTTGGGAATTTGTCCAAGATTCCACCAAACTTCTGGCGAAGCAGCGATACCTTGGATCTGCATCCACCTCTCAAGGGGTTTATGCTGTCTCAGCTGTCTGGAAAATTGGTCATGCATTAATGGAACCTGGGCAAATTCCTATTATAGGCCGAACCAAAAGAGTCCTAGCCATCACCCTGGCAGCTGCAATCCAAGGTCAATTGGGTCCAGCTTCTCCCCAAAACCTGTTAGGAGTTGGACAATTTGCTAAGAAACTTTTAAAGAACTGATTACTCCTCCCAGGTCTGCCAAAGTGAAAGCAAGCAAGCAAGAATCAGTTACCTAGAGGAGATGGCAGGACAGCCAGGGAGCTAGCAAGAATCTCAGATAACTTGTTTTTCTGTCCTTTTCCACTTTTTTAAATGGCTGCTCATTCAGCACAGTGTAGCAGAACCAATTGCCAAATGTCTAATTACAATGGATGCTTCTGCCTCAATATTGCTGGAGGGAAACATTCATGCAATGAAGCCATCTGTAACAACATCATGTGCCATGCTGATCAGATACTAATTCATGGTTAAATTTTAGTGTCGCCCTTCCTGGTGGTCATTGTACCTTATAATTAAAAAAGGATCATCATCAAGGCTGTGTACAAACAAAACGTTTTCTTATGAAACAAGGCACTCAATAAGTAAACTATCGTAATATGTATTAATAATATATAGCATATATTTAAAAATAATCCCCAATTATTTTAAGGGCCAAAGGATGAAACTTCTGTGATAACAAATAGTCTGATCTTTCATAACTGAAACTAGGTCAACAACAAATTAAATTGCCCAGCTAACAGAAAAAAAGGTGAATTGCACGGAAATTAAAAACTGCTATCAAGATAAATTTCCAGCCTCTCTTGCTAACCCACCTAGAAGGGAAAAACCAGTAATGTCAGGATGTCAGTGTCAGAAAAAGGAATTAGACAGTGTCAAGCTGCTTTCCAGTTTCTGGACAGCAGTGCTATAAGAATCAAAGAGATAAAATTTACACTGGGGTAGTAAGATACAGAAAGAACAGGGAAGTTATAGCAACCAGTTATGGAATTCTTTCAATATGTCTTTTACTGAAAAAAATATGAGATAGCTTGAAATGAATTCATATTGGTGTTTGTTAAATTGTAACAGTAAGAGCTTTTTGTCTTTTTTTAGCATTTTTTTTTTTTAAGTTCAAAGTGTCTGAAAAGCATTTTACTAGTTTTAGGTAGGTGTCAAATCTGCCAGAAGTGAAATTTCTCTACAGGGCTACACTGCAATAGTGGGAGGGAAATCAAGTAAGGTCTGTATGTGTACTTAGTGGCTCTGGTTTATGGAGACGTAGACACATATTAGAAGTGAAGTATATACAGGAGCCTCGTGATATCAAGACCTATGCACCACCAAGTAGTATGACACCTCATATGCTTTAAACACAAATTATAATAATAATAAAATGTATACCTCCAAGATTAGAAGATCAGTAACAAACCTGCACAAAAATTTCTGTGCAAGAACTGTTGTCAGAACGCAAAAATCTGGCTTTGCTTTACCTAAAGATGATGTTGCAAGACTATCAAAAGGCCTTTTCCCACTTTGCTACGTTTTTGTTTTGGCAGAAATTAGCCTAATGCTCAGCGTGTTCTGATTTTAATGGAGCTGCGTATTGCAAAGTAACACAGATCTATTGCTGCTTCTCTGAAGAGCACCGTTTATTAAGATTGTAAAGTCAGAGCCTCAAATCCCAGAAATAAGGCTGCTTATACTTTGTGATTTGGGGTTTTGGTACCTATGTATTTTGATGTTGTCTTTAATTATATTAACACAGACTGTTGTCTCCAAGGGTTCCTGTTCATGCAGTCACTGGGAAGCTATGCAGTATTCTTTTTGCCTTCCTTAACTAATGAGTGCATTCAGCTCTTAGTCAAAATGTCTCCTCTGCATCAAGTTCTGCTTATGAAACTATTCACTTGAAGTGATGGATTAGCACTAATTTAACTAGTTTAATACTGTTTGAAGGCTTTCTTGTAAATATTGAGGTATTGCCTTAAAAAGATAGAAGACTTGATCTCTGCCAACAAGTTTGCATAATTTAAGAGAAGGCTGCTCTACAATGTACGTTAAACTAGTGCAAGTTGGGCCAAGTACAGATATCATGCATAAGCCATTTGTTGGTGTGAAGACAATTTCGAAATTCAAATGCAGTTACACTGGAAATTTGCAGTACACCTATATAAAATTTTTCTTTTCAGGGCAAAAAAACAACCCTCGAAAGGAAGCAAATAACTTCTCTTAATGATAATATGCAATCCTGGTGACATCTCAATCCTAGTCTATCAACATTTTTAGCTAAAAAAATAACAACAGTTCTCACAGTAACAGAAGCAGCAGCAACAAGAGCCTGACATTTTTTTATAGAATGAGATGTTTGAGGTCAAGAGGCAATGAGAAATGGAATAGCTTGAAGAAAGGACAATAGTTACATCCTTTCCTCCTTCTTCTCTCCTCAATTTGAATAAATTGGCAGCAATGAGTATTTCATCACAAGGAAAATCCCAGTCATATCAACTATTTTCATCTAATTACATGACCTACCCTTCCCCTCCCCCTACTAAAGGGTTTTTTTACCATTTACTCAAACGTGCCTTGGAAATCACAACACGTGCTGAAAAGCAGTACCTCAGTGGGGTGTGCTAAGATAAGTACCTCAGGTCATGAAGATCTAACAATTAATTTTAATAGAGATTAAATGATGCTAGGATTATTCATCTAACATCCACTTCTACTTTTTCTATATGACATAGGGATAGGCAGCATTAAATGGTGGCTTCTTTGTATTTGGTACAACATCAAATGGGAAGAATAGGACACACATGGGTCTGAAAAATGAGTGCACAGAAATGTAATGGTAGCACTGAAAAATGGGTGCTACCTACTGTGACCATATTCTTTTTCTATTTCAGTAAGAGTTTATGACGACATCACTCTTCCCTGCCACCACCTGGGTACATATTTTGAAGGAAATGGGCAAAAACTATAACCTCCACCTTCGGCACAAAACCCCACAAGGAAGTCACTTTTAAAAAGGGAAGAACCACAGAACCAGCAGGCAAGATGCCTAAATTTTTCTGCAATTAAGGGCAGTTTCCACAGCTAATATCTATGGTACTGCTGGAGGTGGCTGCACTAAGGTATTTCTAGATTGTGTTTAGAAGCCATGCCTTAATTTGGCTCATTTTTTCCTTTATGTCAGCCTCTACACATTGTTAGCAAGATTTCCAGTGAATAGCTTATGATGGGCAATTTCTCAGTGAACCTGAGAATCTAAATTGCTAAATATGCCTAAATCACTAAATATATCTAAATAACTAAATCCCCACTAATCCTGTAACTATACTGAGTCACACAGTAACAAAAAGCTTAATTGCTATGAATGCCAATAGTATGGGGGACAGACTTTCAGATTCTCTCTCAAAGCTTCTAGTAGGAACATTTTAAAAAAACAACCTAGTCATGTTTTCCAAAGCGTTCCTGCCTACTCCAGCTCAGGCAACCACTGGTAATATTAAGACCATTAAAAGCTCTGCTCCATTGCCGATAGTATGAAGTGGGAAGGACTAACAAGCCTATATACTGCAGATGCCAGATACTGAAACCCATCAAATAACTGATTTTCCTCCTCACTCCCACAGGGAAACACTAAGATGCAAAAGCAGTTTATAGTTCTACAGGTGACTTAAAATACCTGTAAAGTCACACAGTATAGTCATTATGATGCAAAAGCAGTTTATAGTTCTACAGGTGACTTAAAATACCTGTAAAGTCACACAGTATAGTCATTATGATGCAAAAAAAAACCTCACAAAAAATAAAACTGGATGCAATTTCTTTATCTTAATGCACAGGACAAAAACTAGCAGGAATACTGAAGTGTATCTTCCTATTTTTCAATACTTCTTTCTAACAGCCCCTCAGAAACAGCTGTCACATTCATAGAAAACTCAAAGAAGAAAATGAAAAGCAAGAAGGGGGTTCATCTTTTTTTTTTTTTTTTTTTCTCAGATGTAGGGTTCATTGCAATTACTTGTAACAACGCAGATTAACCATTTCAGGCAAAGAGTGACTAGCAAGTTGCTGATATTGGTTAAAATGTTTTACTTCTAAGATTACCATGACCCCACTCACTGTAAGGAATATTAGAATATGTATTGCTACATTGCCACAAGGAGTATCAAAGGAGAATTGACCCCGTTACATAGGTGGGATACTGAAAGACAGGAGGATTAAGTCCTGTGCTTAAGACCACAGAGGAAATTTGTAGGAGAGCAGGCAATTAAATCAAACCCTCACGAGTTCGTTTTGTGTTCTTACCACTTAATCAACTCTTTCTTCCAGTTACTTCAAACAATGTCACAACCTTTTTCAGCCACAGCCAATGTTTTCTGGCCGTACCAAAAAAGTACTGAGCCAGTTGGTTGGTTAAAAGGGGTATCAAAGGCAGGAATGAAAGTTTGAGGAAAATAAAATGGAAAACAATGTAAGGACAGAACTGAAAAGCAAGTGGTCTGCTATTTAACAGTGCAGTTCAGAACAACAGCAGGAAAAAAACCACAACAAAACTAAACTTGCCCCGTCTCTGTCCTAGTGGAACCTGTTACTCCGTATTTGAATTCATGATTTCGATGGTAAATGCTCTGTGATGCTAAGTGCCATGGAGTGTAGCCTTCTTCCCTTAAGAAACTATTTGGAGTCTGCCCTTCTCATTCACAGCTGAATGATCTTGAAATTCTGAGGTAGTATCAGTAGCACCGCTTCAATTCAAAACTTTCTGCTAGTATTTTTGTGGTTTCTGTGATGCCTTTGTTGTGGGAGCCTAAAGCTTTCAGTCCCTCATACTACATATTTCTACTTGAGAAAGATCAGCAGGTTTAGATCCTTAAAATATCTCTGGGAGTGCTCAGCATAGCAATTATTTTGAAATACTTCTGAAAGGACAACAGGACATACTGTGCAGTCTCATCTATGGTGGAGGCAATACAATGTCAGGGTGCTGCTTATCTTCTGGTAACAGAACATCTGACTTGAAGTCATAGCTGCTACTCTCCTACAGAGGGAGTTATATCGCAAAGAGCATCTCCAGGCTTGCGTGGCTATGAACTCAGGCACCTACTGCCTACCTCATCTCTAGCTGTGTGGAGAGTATGAAAAGACAGGCCGTTTTGGAGTTTCATGACTGAAACTCTAGAGGTCTTTAAAGATAACAACTCATGGCTGTTCTGTTTGGTTTTGAGAGACTTGCAGCTGCTGGTCAAGCCAAAGGAGTAAAGGGAATAATACTTGTCTCCCTGGCTGCTCTGTATAGGGAAATCGTAGCTGTGAAAGGTCCCAGTACAAAGACGAACAAAGCGCCAGACTGAGCTGGCAGTGTGGGTGGGCTGTGCAAGGCTTGCTCCGCATTGCAAAATTCAGCCAGTTCACTGAAAATATCGTTTCATCTTCTTACTGCATGGGTTGATAGAGGTGGTTCTTTTAAATGGGACTGTTTTATAATACGAGTCATTTACTGCTAACAGCCATCTCTTTTGCCTTTGTAAGTAAACCATGAGCAGTGAATTGGCTCAGAAAAGCAAGGCCCTATTTATAGAAAAGTATAAGAGACAGAACATGCCAAACTAAAAAAAAAAAAGAAACTAAAAATTACCCTTGCTTAATTTTCCTCTTTTTCTTGAACTAAGGGAAAGCTTTCAATAATACAAAAGTTGAAAGGATAAAAAGGTTATTAAAGGCATTTTGGATGCTAAGAACATTTGAAATGATTTTCATCTTTCACATTTGCAGACAGTGATGACAACATCCACTTTATGGTCAAAACATTTCTGCGCCTCACAAAAATTTCATTTCTGCTGGGAGGCAGAATCTGGTGACTGCTGCTTCTTTCCACATCACTTTATTTCCTCACTTTTGGCACAGCATAAGTTATTGTGTAAAGCCCAAAAGAGCTGCCAGATTTTTTAAATAGGATTCTCAATAGGGCTGAGCATTGTTACTTTCCTAGTAGTTAACAGAGCATGAGTAGAGTAAGGGTTGGATGGCGAAACACAAAGTGACTACAGACAGCTCAAGCCTCAGTTTCTGATGACAGGAGTTGCCATTATGCTATGTGTTCCCATGTGGTCTGTTGGTACAGTTTGCTTTAATATATGTAAATAGCAACCAGCTATGGGTATGATGATACCAAGTACTAAAAACATGCTAAAATGGCATTTGGACTTAGCGCTGCATGCTAGAAAGGAAATTCTTCTCTTTAATCTATTTTAGTCCTTAAGATCATCACAACATTTATGAGAATATAAAAATATCTTTAAAGAAAGTCTCCAAAGCTGTATGAAGTCAAAGATAATGTGAACAACAGGGTACTAATTTATTTTCCCTAATCTCATTTTAGTGGGAACTGGGATCAAACAAAAGATCAGAAGATAGGATTTATAAGCTCTGGTCCTGCTTTGCTTCTTCCTGCTATATAACCTTGTATAAACCACTTAAATTCCTCCTAAGGAATTCCTACAAAGACTTTATCAATATTTTAACCATTAGTTGCTCTTCTCCCTGATGTCATTAAACTATTACGTGGGGATTTTTTTGTATTTCTATAAAATCTGATTGGAAAAAAACCAAACACATCACTATCAGAAATATTTTTCATGCTTTACCATTAAAAGTTTTGTATCATATTTCATCAAATGTTTTTCTTACATTCTTTCTGCAGCGCTTTTGCCCATAGTATACTCAATCTCTACCTTTGTACAACCTTGAGAAGTTGTTTCCCCTTATTTCATTTACTAACTTACATGCAAAGCCTGAGATCTTTGAATAGTACCGAGAAACCTCAGTATGTATTTTTTTAGTCTGTAACTCTTTTCAAATGCACTAATTTTTTGATTATGGGGGGCCTTTTTGGAGCAACATTGTTAGCTCCTATGAGGGTAGCTAATGACATTTTGTCTTGCTGAAATTGACTGTATAGATCCTTACTGATGTAGAACTTCTGCCCTCCTTTTTTTTTTGTGAGCCCTTCTATAGTGCACTGCATTCAGTTAACTCAGGGAAAAAGTGTGAAAATATTCTTGCTACTCTTACAGCCTCAGAGACTATCTACCAACTTCATTAGAAATTCTGTCAGAAATAAAAGAGTATTAAGCTGTACAAGCATGAGGATTCTCAGCATCACATATGAGTGGCAAAATTTGTATTATCTCTGGCAAAAAAACATCAATTCTAGTTCCTGGAGAAGTGGAGGAATTGGCTTAATGCTAGCTGTCTCTAATAAAAAGACGTCAAGGAAAACTGATGAATGGTGCCTAAATAAAGTTTTTTTAAAAGTACATATTTAGGTGTAAATTCACACAAAAGTAACACTATCCTCTTGTTGCTCAAATTCTAGCGCATATACGCCTTCATGGCCACTTCTGATGCAACCATTACCTTCTTGTGCAAGCCTGCCAGCTGGGGAGAATGGAACAAATATTGACCAGCTGAAGGGGTGCCCGATAGGAAACACTGCATTGGCACTGCTTCCGTGCATTACAAACAGCAATTGTGGAATCTGGTTATGTTTTAGCAAAACTGTGAAACACAGTGGAGTTTTCTCATTGCAGTGCTCTGTACATGCATGGCACCTTCTGAAATAAAACAAGCAACCTATAGCTCTCACTCTGAAAGTTGGTTTTGGTAACAGCTTTAAAGTCGATCAGTTTAGGAAAGCACGATAGTGGGGCTTAAACTCATTTTTGATGCCAGGCAATGAACTGAGACACAATCATTAACTGTCATTTGACAGAAGTGTTACTGGAAACTTCCCCAATGGCCTAACAAGTGAGTCCTAAATCAGGGGCCCATCTTAGCTAAAAGATGACACTTTGCCAGACAGTTTCTTGGCAAAAAGCAAAAGGAGAGAGCTGACTGATCTATGGTCATGTGAAGCTGGATTCAAATTTGCTTTCAAGAAAGGGCAGCTCAACAATTTTAGATTAGCAGAGGTCTAGTGTTAGATATGCAACTGAAATTTTGGATGTGCTCCAGTGCTGTCTCTAATTTTTTATATTTTTTTTAGCCTGTTTGACATTAAAAACAAGCTCTGGATGAACCCAAGTGCAGAATCAGACCTTTGGTTGAAACTCACTGATATAAATTCTGTAAGATCATAGCTGTCACAGAGAAACTGAAACAGCACACATCTACTCCCCATCATAATTTTCTTCAAGAGATGCACACAATTTTTGGACATGCAGTAAACCCTAGGCTCATGTTATGCCAAAAAAGAACTGTCATGACATTTAATTCACAATAATACAAATCACAAAACATATAAAGGAGCCTCAAAGAAGCAATGTCTAATTTTTAATTTTATTGTTTTTTTTAGAAAAAAGACTTTATAGTTAAATACTTTAGGCTTCCTTTGGTAGCTGTTTTAGAGAAAAATATTTCTATTATTTCATTAAGGCACAGGCAAGTCAGCATGTGATCCTTCAAACACCAGCTCTTTAAGAGTAGTACAAGAAGTATTTAAATCACTGTTACACACTAATGAAACTAATGAATCAGAGTCATTGATAGTTTTTCAGATAATAGCAGTTGTAACTGCTACTTCAGTTTTGCCTGTGGCCTCATTACTGATTTTAAAGTCCTGTTACTGAACTTGAGAGTGTAAGTTGGGAGAGGAAAGGGAGAAGCATACAGGATCTCTATTCTAATAGGAGAATATTGGATCTCTATAAGGAAGAAAAATCCTGTAAACAAGAAAGTGAGAAGAAGGATCAGGACACCGCTAGAAAACAGCGTTAAGCCTGGAAGAGCTGGCTTTGGTGCACCTCGTTGCAGCCTTCCAGTAAATAAGAGGAGGTTACTAAGAAGCTCTTCACAGCAGTGCATGTCAGGAGGATGAGAGACAACCAACTGAAAGGGAGGTTCAGACTGGATATAAAGAAGAACTTTTTCACCCTGAGGACAGCCAAGCAGTGGAATATGCCCAGGGAGGTTGTGCAGTGTCCATCCTTGGAGAGTTTCAAGATCCAACTGGATAAAGCCATGAGCAACTGGGTCTGATCTCAGTTGACCCTGCCTTGAGCAGAAGGTTGGACTAGAGACCTTTTGAGGTCCCTTTCTAACTAAATTACCTTACGATCCTATGAATGATAGAACACATGCTATTTCATACTGGGAAGGAAATGGGGAAGGGAAGGGAGACAGAAGGAATGAAAGGGGATTCATTGGGCTGAAGACATGGATAGAGACTGCAGCAGTTCCTCATAAAGGCAGGGGTAAAAGAGGGTTTGTGAGAACTACTACTGAGTCAGCACAGCTATGTCCACAAAGCCAAAGCCTAAGGCAAAAGCCTGTCTTCTGTGCAAGAGAGTTTACTGATCAGCTCTGGAAGCCCATGCAGGTTTCTCAAGATTACCAGTTGTGCTGGTCAGTAGTCAGATCAAAACTCAGAAGTGGAAGATCAGCTGCTTGTTTTCCTGAAACCAGATGTCAATGAAGTTATATGAAAATTTCTTATTTTTTTCTCCTTTTCATTGCAGTTCTAACTTTTTCAGACCATGAAAAACAACTTGAAAACCTCACAAAAGGTAACAAAACCCAAAATGTATAAAACTGCCTCATTTTCTCTTAGGATTTCACTACTTCCTTAGCAGTCTAAAATCCTGGTTGGCCTCAGTCCATGGCTTTTGCAGGAAAAGCGAAGTCAGGGGGATGTTGCTGGGTTGGGCTGAGTTGGAATTTATTTTATTTATTTAATTGAACAGGCAGGCCCATTACCACTATCCAGTTCACCCACTCAGTTACTAGGAATTCGGAAACTTTATGCTCGTCTATTTGCTTTCAGAACGATGCAGTAAGGCGACGTTTTAGGACTTTAAATGCACCTGTCTGGAGGAAACAGGCTCTGTGAGTAAGCTGAGTTTTCATTTAGCTATTAAAGTAAAGACAAACCAACCCATCCAGAAAACTACATTACACCAAAAAACAAACCAAACCGTAGGTGTTTTATCCTAACTTTCCATTTTGGTTTGGGTTTGACCATGAAATTTTTATTGGAGGTACTGCTCATTTACTTGAATTTTACAGAAAATCTCAGTCTTTTTATACATTTAGAAATCACAGTACCCAAAAAGTTTCACATATTTTCTTTGGGACAGTTTTTATTTTTTTTTGCTACAGTATTTAAATTACAAGCTTGGGTGATGGTTTCAAACACAAGTATTTAGTCCTTTTGCTAAAGCTTAAGTTAAATTTATTACAAATAGTTATTAGTCCTTTCAGATGGTTTTGGTTTTACATTACAGAACAAAGTAGGCAAACACGTTTTCTTAGGAGGGTAACATCCCTTTAGGTTACTGAGTGAAACAGTACCCAGTCACACAAGAATCTGGACTTCCAATCTACTCTGCTTATTTGAAAGATTGCCCTTTACTCCTGAAAACCCTAAACAAGAGTTTCCTTTTTGTTAGACTGCTTCCTACTGCTTGTCACCAGGGCTATGCATTTTCCATGTATGAAAGCAAAGATACCGTAAAAATTTTAAAGCATGGGCTGTATCTAGATTACAAACTTCTGCTGGCATATCTCGGCTGTGGAATATCTGCTTCCTTACCAACACTGTTGTAAAACCAAGCCTGTAGTATAGTGTGGCTATGCTAAAGCATGGTGCTTTTCTCAGTCTGGTCTGTGTTATTTGGTGTGAGGGTGTTAATTATGCCATCAGAAAGCTGGCTTTTTGGCAGCATATGCTGAATCTACATTTAAAGTCTTGTCGATTTTGCTCTATTGCAAGAATCTCTTCGAAATAATTATGTTCAAAGAATAAACTGGAAGGTGGAGGTTTCTAGTAGAGTGCTGCAGGTCATTAAGTCGCCACAACTTCTTTGAAGGCACACTGTTTGCCTGAAAACCAGTCATATTTGAAGGAATGACTTCTAACTATTGCCAAGTACTGAAACATTCCTTGAATCTTCCTACCAACTACAAATGGTTTTATGCTGGCATAGCATGTTTCCCCTACTGCTAAGCAGATCAGCCATAAAGACAGTGACAGGGAAGGAAACAGAATAACTAAAAACTTAAAGGGCTTTAAAATGCACAAAGGAGCAGGGGAAAAAACGCACCTTTTCCCTCTGTTTTCTTCCCACTTACAACAATCTTAGCTGTTGCTCAGTATTATTTTACCTCAAAATACTCAGACAAGAGAAATAACTGTTTAAATCAACTACTTCTTTTAGCTTCAACTTATCTGATTGTAAGATGGTAACCCCTCAGGTCACCCAGGCAGAAGCATCGTCACCATAAAGAGAAGAGAGCATACAGGAAGGCCAGCGTCAGGCCTGCTTGCACATTCTTTCAATGCAAAGCAAATTTTGTTACGCTTGTAGCTACAAGTTTGATAATGTATTACAGACCATGCAAACTATGTGCACTAACAGAATTGTCACACAAAGCAAGAATTAGTACCATCAGCTTTTTATAAAGGAATGCCAACAGAAGTTAGATCCAGATTCAACCACTTGGTTGCAACCGAGGAGTGAACAGCTCAGATCAGGAGCTGGGCAGCCTGTGCATATGTGCACCTTGTGCTCCCTCAGATCCTGAGAGACTTTGCAGGTGTGGTAAGTTGACATAGGCTAGGAAGGCTGGAGAGATGCTCCAAGCTGCAACACAAGCGTAAGTAGCTGAGTTACACAGAACGCCTGGCCGCTCATTTTTTATCGGGTGCGTGTTGGTGAAATGATACCCAACCTCTTCATGCTCTTCTTGTAGGCAGTTCTGGTGATACTAGTGAGTCTTTGCAGTGGAAAGATAGCACAAAGCAGCCATCCTAGGATTTAGTTAGACCACTGATTTTAAACCAAACTCCTTGTTAAAAATTGCTTTGACTTTAAATAGCTTTACAGTTTTCAGTAAAATAATTCTTTTTAAATAGTTTTAATTAAATGAACATAGAAGTAGAGGATCTTTGATACTCATATCTGATATACTTTTGAATAAATAATTCTATATATACCTCAATCTTTTTGGTGATGAAGTGCACAAAAACCTAAAAAGATTTTAAGTTGAAATCAACAGTTTTCTCTTTCAGAATAAACTTAATATCCTGAAACACTCAATGCAAAGTTACAGAAATCCAAAATATATTCTAACTACACAGTCACTATAAATATATATTTTAACTGAATGCATGCTTTTTAATTACTCTGTAAATTACCAAAATAAGAAAATTAAAATTCTCTTTAAAAGAAAAACTAAATAAATAAACAAACTCAGACTTCAAATAACAAACTGAACCAGCCAGTAACACTTTAAAATAAAAAAGTGTCTTTCCCTTTCTCCTTTAGATTAGCCCAGCATTACAATACTCCGAGGAGAACAAACAAAAATATACCACTTTTCTCAAGTTTCATTAATTTGGGCATTTTAAATTTGCTAGTTTAATATAAAGCTGTACATGAGGCTGCCTAAGGTATAATTAAACTAAGCCTCCCCAGTGAAAACAAAAAGAGAAATCATACATGCAATTTATTCTAGAAAAAAAAGAGTGATTTTAACTTTCACTTTTAAAATCCGCTAAGTATAACAGTGCGTTAGGAACAATCAAGCTCACTATTAGCTTGCAAATGCCAGAAAGCATGATCATTTAATGTCATAATTCTGAGCAGTACCTTGAAGATTTCATGTTATAGTATTTTACAAAATAATATTTTCAATCTGAACACACTGCCTTATACAACGTTAGTAAGCAGGAAATCACGGAGTGAAGTGGACCCCTCAAAAATGCTGTTTCTGGAGGTGTAGAGGAATTGTTTCGCTCTAACACCTTCGGCAAGGCTAGGCCATTATGCTCTGTGCAAGAACCGTTGCCCTATTTTGACCAGAGTGCGGGCCGAAGGCCTGTGTATTTAACTCTCACCTCCACAGTCACGTCAGTGTTTCTCACATACCACACAGGGAGGGCTGAGCACCAAGTGGTACAAATATCCATTTAAAATGACTCTTTGACCTGATTTAAACTTGTTTGTAGAGCTGATAGAAAAAGAACGGATTTTACAATACAGAAACGCAGGGCAAATAGATGCAAATGTGCTTTATCTGCTGGAATGAGTGCCCTGGCCTACTAACAGGCCGCAGATCTGCAGTGAGCCTCTGAATCTCTTCTGCTGGAGCCGTCCCACTTGACATAAGCATTCACTGGTTGAGAGAGGCTGCAGCCACACAGTTTAGTGATCCTGTGCACCTGTCTGGAGTGAACGAGACACGAGCCCTAACTGCAATAAATATTCACAGAGAAAAGCAAGGATCATTATTCCCCATTTATGGAGGAGAAACTGAGGCACAAAGTGATTACTGCAAGTCAGTGACATAGCTGGACAGAAAACCCAGTTAGCCCCACACCTGCTACCAGGTGCTTTAAATTGGCCAAAGCCACTTTACTATTTAACACAAATAATTTACTAAACATCTTACTTCTGTATCTGTGTTTAGTGAGACCAATGATTTCTTTTTTAACCTTTCATTTCTAAAACAGCCCACACAACACTGGGAGTAAAATTGCAGGAAATTTAGTGAAATCTGCCAGCAGATTTATCCCGCTCCTGATATTCACCGTAAGGTGTAAGATACAGGGTCAGCCTGTTAATCACCAAATGAGGGCTCCGTGAATGCCACTGCACTCTTCTCACTCTACCCAAATAATTACATGGCTCACCAGGAGAATTAAAATGGAGAAAAACAGTAAGACTCAGAAGAAAAAAAAATCGTGTTTCCATAAAACAAACTTATTGCATGATAGCTGGTGGCAACACCTTTGCACAAACATCTGTAAATTAAAGCTGTCCTTTTAGTAAGCTTCCAGAGATTGCTTACACAATGTGTGGCAATGGGAGAGGACACAGAAGACAGTTAATTTTCTTCTTTCTTCTTCACTTGCTCAAGTTGTCAAAAAGCTACTTGCCTACTCTCAAAAGGGTGAAGAGAACAACTTTATTCTCCCATACCACACTGCTACAGCTTAAAAGTGTGAACATTTTGCCACCTGATCACTAAACTAGAATTTTCTTGATTTCTAAGTAGAAATGTAAGTATATCATCAAATACACATCACCTGCAGGTGGCAAGTTTAGAGAACTTGAAATCAATTTTTTTCTATCCTCTCCAGTAAAAACTGGTGAGCTTTTAATGCACTGTCTCCACTCATTTTAACTATGAGAAGGCTATCCAGTGTTTAAGTTCTTCCATACGTCGCAATATCTGCGTATAATAGAAATCCATGTTGGCTGCAAAATCAGTACACACAGGGGATTCCATGTCACCAAAGGTGCAGTACAGTGCAGTTCCTCCAATGCTAAGGAAAACAGTTGCTATGCACAGCAAGATCAGCAAGATACAGGAGCCACCAGCTACTTCATCTGTAAATATAAGAGCAGAAAAGAAGTGAAAAAGGATGATGTACAAAGCAATATGAACGCGTGTGAGAAAATCTGAGGTAGATTTTTACCATGAATGGGTCAGGAGGTAAACACACCTCAGTGTCAACTGCATCCAAGTGACCATAATACACACCAAAATCTATGTTTCTCTACCCATTCTTTTCAGAAACCTAAATAATTATACGGCTTAATTCCTGCAACCTCTGTCCCTGTCTTTGCTGATACCATTTGTGGAGTCATTCCACACTGAAGCAAAATACACTCAACTATGAGAACGTTGCACAATCAAAGCCTTCCTTCATGGAAATAGCTGAAATGAAATGGAAGCTTTGAATCTAAACGAAATGGAAACATTCTTGCTTCATTTGTACTGACACAGACTGTGCTACCATGAACTGTCACATTTTGACTGTAAGGATACAGACAAAACCTTCAAGGCAGGCTAATGTGAAGGGTTATTTTACATCTCAGTTACTCTGTGGTAACTCTTTGCATGATTGTTTATTCCAGAGTAAATAAATAAAGGGGCTGCAGAGGTGCTGCTGCATCCTCACAGCCTCACTTGTCCCTGGTAACTTGTATGCATGAACAAAACTTGCATCTTCTGTCAGATGGAAGAGGCTCTAAGAAAATTTCTGAACTCTCTTCACTCTGCATCAAGAAGAAACAGGGGAAAAGAAGAAACATTCAAGCACTTTCTCTGTGCATTTGAAATCAGATTTAAAATAATAGTAATAATAATACAATAATAATACACAACTTTCATTTTAAATGCCAAATCCTTGGAGAAAATCATGGAAAAAAATGGGATAAGCTCCCTTTTGGGCAGTGAATGGATTTTCTTTTCAGTGCATGACACGCTTAATACACTTTCGAGGATTAAAGACTTCCATTAATACCATTTAGTGGCTGGCACACACAGTAAATATAGAAAACACCACCATTGGTAACCAAAAATATTTTTCTTAACATTTCTTTTGTTTGAATAATAGAGATCTTAAACTCTAAGAAAAGCATAACAAAATAATATATTGTATTTCTTATGAGGCTATTTAGCCCATCAAAAACACAGTAAGGTGTTCAGCCACATTTAATGACAGCTAGCAAATATATATGGATGTTTAATTATAAAGCAAGGTTAAAAATCTGACACCCTCCAATACCATGGTCTACTAGAAAGCGTTGGAAAGCTACCTGTGGACAAAGCACTACGGACTTGTTTCTTTCGCATTTTTCTTTATCTACATAGATTAGATTTAGCAGGAAAGCCTACACCTCCCACCGCTAATCTAAACATTAATGAAAGGATGGCCATTAGATGTCACTTGCAAATCACTCAGCCAGAGTAAAACAATTGTGGCTTCAGCATCAACCAAGCTTTAAAACAGAAATGTACTTATTGGATCCTTCTGTAGCCTTGTTACCCAAAACTGTTATAGAACAATCTTCAATCTATCACCTTCACTTACTACTTGATTAAGTTTTAAAAAGCCATCACAGTACGTACAACGAATGCCTACCTTTGCTCTTGAGAACATAAAACATCACCATTATTCGCACCCCAAGAGCGCAACCCATGAATTAGCAGCTTTAAATTACCTTGATCCAATGTGTCTTCCATTTCTTGGAATCGCACTCTTCTCTTTGTTTGCCTGTGCTGGACTTGAGCAATTGTTTTTCCTTCCCTGTCATCTCTCTTCTTTAGTATAGACACCAATCCTTCTGCTGGGGTAGTCTGTCGGGAAAGACAATGAGCGGCACAGGAGACGTGAGAAATCCAGGCATGAGATCTATTTAGCAATGACTCAATGACTTTAAGAGGGAAATGAGCTAACCAGTTAAAGAATGTTTTCCACTCTGCTTCCCTTTAACATTGCAGCGCTCGCGAAACATCTTTCTTGAATATGTCAGTTCCTTAACACGCAGGACAGCTGCAATCTTTCTGCTGTCTGCTGACACTACTGGCCCTTAACTACTGCAGAAGTTAAATACGCATATATTTACTGTCTGGATCATACTCCGTATTCACTCAACAATTCCTTTGTAAGGTCATGTTATTAAATCACGTGGGTTGGAGCAGTGCTGAGGAGGGTTTGCATCAAAACCATCATTGGAGGGGAATAAGAAGTCAGTGTCACACTGCTGCTGCCTCTCCAAGGATACAATTCTGCAGAGACTATCAAATATTTACTGTGAGATTAATTTTCCAGCATTGCAACTGGTTTCCCAGGGCAGACAACAAGCTGCTCTGGGGCTGCAAAACCAAAAAAAGAGATAACACCAGAGGAAAAAAAAAAAAAAGCTTCAATGCTCTGGATAGATTCCAGCTCCACAATGGAATATACTCTCTGGATACAGTAGCAGTTCAACAATCCCTCCCTACAGGCTGCTCACCCAAACAGCTTGCACAAACAGCGGTACAGTCAGCAAGTCAAAAGCCCTTAACTTCTCTTTTCTTTGCTACAGCATTTGGCTTACCCGCAAGACATACTAGGATTTTACAGCAGCTTGAGCAGTCCGCAATTTCCCAGTTATTAGAGAAATGAAAGTAGGAGAATTATCAGGAGAAAAATGCTTTCCTAAGCAAGCAGTACCTGGTGTGCTAGGAATAAACACAAATTAAAATAGGAAGCATATTTAGACATGACTTTATCTCAGGATCATCTTTACCTGTAAAAAAAAAAAGTCACCTCTTCATAAATCTGAGTAGCACTTTTAAAAATGTATTCTGTAGATCAGTAAAACATTTGCTACACTGAAAAGTAATACGCACACATTTGTGCTGAGACATACAGCTAAGAAAACATACCACATTAGCACCTGAGGTTGAAACTCACTTGTAGGCTTTTGTGGTCATCTCCTATACCATTTTTACAAAAGCTAGAAGTGGAAAAAAAGCAGCTTTCCCAATAACACCATAGTTGCAGATGCCTGATTGCTTAACTCTCCCCATAATCTAACAAAGTTAGAAGACACTGCCTAAAAAAAAAAAAAAAGTATGCATTACAATTATAAGAGCTGCAGAAAACCAGGAAGTAAGTGACTTCATAACTTATGTCACTAAGCTTGCTTCATGCTACAAGCTTATATAAAGCATCGATGCATGCTATCATTGGAGAGACAGTGCATTGAACACAGCAAAACGGAGAGCACAATCCGATAGGCACTGCACCAACTAACTACAGCATGTGGCGTTTGCAACATCTGAACTGGTAAATGTGGCAACCACATTTGAAGGTCTCCAGTCTGACAGTATTTTATAGCCATCAACTGGACAAATAACGTTGCCTTGAACACCTCGCAGAGTTGGTCACTGTGGGTATATGGCTACATTCGAACAATTTTTTTTTTCCAAAAATCACACCTAAGAGGATAAAACTGATCCCTGCACTTCTCCTTTAGATACTCACTTTCTCTTTTGATTATCTGCTCAAGAGTTTGAATGGATTATTTAATGAAGCAATGTATAAGTACTTCCAAAGTAGTGAAAGTGTGGAGGTGGTGGAAATAAATTGTTTAAGTCAGTATACGGAAGTCCACTATTTAGCACAAATGAACCAGAAATAATAAATGTCTCATCACAACTGACGAGTGCACTGAGGTGAAACTTCTACTAGTAATGTTAAATTAGCCTTACAAAACTGCCATCAAAATTTATGAGGCCCGACAGAAAAATCAACACTTACGCTTACTTATTGTGAAGGGGGAATCCTGTAGGAGTGTATTAATTTGACATTTTATTTGGGAGGGCAGAGATGAAATGATGTCCTTTTAAAGAGTAGATTATTTTAAGCTTCTGTGTACAGCATTGCTTTCATAAAGAGGATCAATGGCTCTTGCACCACCCCCGCAGCAGGCTTGCTGTCACTTGGCACGCGTGTTCAACAGTGGCTCGGACTGCACTTGGTGGGAATGTCACCCAGGGACAGCGGGGCATTTGGACCAGTCCGCCCTAAAATTAGTACGTGGTCATCTGTTCTGCAAGTAGCCATTTCAAACTGAGACGCTTCTGTTTGTCCACTGGCTCTTGGTACTTTTGGAATGATTGTGTCACAACTTCTGTCTTCTCCAAGCTTAAAACCAGAGGGCTATCTTTGACAGGATTATGTGGAAATGTGTGTTTCAGTGATTACAGTTATGTAAAAGGCTTGTGAAGTAAGGTCTTGACTACAATGAGGTGCACTTACTTTCCCTGTCATCCTAGATGGTTGTATTTCAGGATTTACTTCTAAATGTATAAAGAACTAATTAATTGACACAGCACAGGTTTCTCTATTCTGAACATCTTCTTTTGCTTAAGAATGAGAAGCAAGGGCTTTTGATTTTGTGATAAAATCAGCATGGCTGTTCTGACAAAAGCCAGAGACTCTTTTTAAGAATGTCCCCTTTACATGATATGTAATCCATACCTAGAGTATTACATCTGCCTTTGAATTTCCCTAGTCAAGTAATTCAGGTTTTTGTTTTGTTCTGCAAAGGACCTACAAAGCTATGCCTCCTAATCAGGATACAGTTTACTGTTAAAAGGCAAATACAAATACAAACATAGAATTCTGCATAAAGCAGTATTTACACCTTCTTTTCTACCATATTCTCAATTGCAGCTCAAAAATATTTAACACAAACATCATCATATTTTAATTTTGTTATTTTTGGTCATAAAAATATCATTGACTGTCTGTAAGAATAGAGCCCCTCTTGGTACAAATAATATCTCATTCAATTAAAATAACTGTAGATGTATTTTTCTGCTATGCCTTCATTTAGAAAGATTTCAGAGCAATATACAAACTGATTGTATTAGGTTCATCTCCCATTTATTAAACATCCAAGAAGAGAGACTTAGCTGCCATGCAAGACTTGAAGTTTTCCATCCCAGTCTTTAGGAGGCAGGAGGAATTAAAAAAGGCAGAATAAATTATTTAAATTGGAAGTTAATGAGGGAACTGTGGTTAATAAAGCTGACCACAAGTCAAGCCTCTGCTTGACTTCAGCCACAGGAGGAAAAATGTAGGCTTGCATCAGGCAGCACTGCAAACAGCTCCGTGTTACGTGCAAGAGCTGAATAAAGGACCCCATTGAAACATCAAACATTTTCTTAAATTCTAAGTTAGATAGTTAACAAGAGATGCTCTTGGAGCATCTGTGTAACTGAGCTTACTCACTCAGCTCTGCTGGCCTTCACAGAAACTCTTGACCGGAGCTTTTATAATTATTGTACGGGAACTGAAAATGGCATACAGGTATGTGGTGGCATTTTGACCAACGGTCAAAGAGGAAAGCAGCAATGGCTGTTGGTTAACTGAAACTCTTACATACTTTAGCTTTTTTTTTTTTTTTTTCTTCTTCTTTTTACCACTATTAATATGAAGTGATTCTGCTTCACAGAAAAGTTTTAAACTTTTTTGGATAAAGTTTAATATCCTGGCTGCAAAATAACAAAAACCAAACTTTAATTAAACTACCTCTCTTCCCTGTTTAAACCAGCATTTGCTAATAAAATATTAAAACTTCTTACATTATGCATATTTTTGCCCGATATGATGTATATATATTTGGAAACATACTAGACAAAAAACTATGAAAATAAGGTCCTGTACTTCAATCTCTTAGAGAAAAAAAGATTCAACTTGACTACTGGAACCATTCATAGCATACAGAAGTAAATATAAAATCCCAAACTGAAGGCACTGCAAACTGGGACCTAGGAAGAGAAGTTCATTGTATGAAGTATTTCGGTCTGAATGTGGGGAACTACTTAAGGAGGAGTTTTGTTTGTGTATTCTTCTGAGGGCTGTATTCCTTATTTGGTTACTTGGCAAAGGCCTACAGTTTTATTTCTAGCAATAACAGTTGTTTTTTTCCAAGCGGTAATTCATAACTGCATGACAATCTAACAAAAAGCAAGACTGCTCTGGGTTAAGCTGTAAGCAGCAAACTCCTTCACTAATAAAATATATTAGACACATGAATAATTTTACTTTGAAAAGGAACTAACTCAGCAGATTCAGTATTCATACCACAGCATAAGACTAACCATTTTTCTGCTGATAAACTTCCCATGCAAGTACTGGGGCTCCTTTACACAACAAGAAATAGCTCAGATACCACGTAAGCATTTCACATAGAAACACAATTCTTGCGAACTCAAAAATATGGGACCCAAGTCACAGAGGAGAACAGGGGATCTCAACAAGACATTATCTCTAGACCTTGCACAAATAGGTGGAGACTTCATTTCTGCAATCAAATCAGCTGCTAGTCAGTATGCGCTTGGTACTTTTTAAAGAAGTCTTGGTGTACAAACAGTGCCAATGAAAAGTTACTGCCTTATGTTGTGGTAAAGAGTCTCAATATCTTTGCTTTTTGAAAGACGCTTCACATGATAATTTTCAAATAGGGAAAAACACTAAGATTTACTTGCTTCCCTAATTGTTGCTCAGATAAAAAGCTTCTGTTACAAACTTTTATTCCATATGGCAAAACGTAACTTACATTATTGAGTTTACAATTAGTACGTCTGCTGCTGTGCTGTTTCATTCTCACAGAAATGACAGCAAAGAGATCTAAGAAGAAGTTGTACACTCCTGGTATCTTTTGCCGCCAACTGCTGACTGTGCTTCAGAGCTCTTGGTTAGCTGTATGGATCTAGTTTCTATAAAATGTCCACCACTTGCACGTTGTTGTGCACAGTTTGTACTAGTGAAGAAATAATACCCAGTTTAAAGGATTGTACAATATGTAAAGTGCTATTTTAGTTTTGCAATTATTTAAAGCCAGAGTCAGAATCTAGTGGATTTTCAGTTTGGCAATTTCTTATTTTGAGTAATAGATTAAAAATAAGTGACATGAAAGATCTAAATTAGAGAACTACACGAGGTGATTCTTTGTTCTCAGTACGGGGTCAAACAAAACTTCTTAACTGTAAAGACATACATGAGTACTTACCCTTCCCCATTTTCAATAAACTAATATTAACACCTCCATTGAATAATATTGATGAAATTTTGTCCTACCATATGAATTTGTACCTAGGTTATTTTAAACTAATCTTTACTTCTGCCTTCCATTCCAACTTATTTATGGCAATTTAGTAAATACCCCATGACAAGAAGTTTTATCACAATCAAATTGATTTATGTTTTGGCTTTTTGTTCCTTGCTTTTTTGGTGGTGTTTCTTTATTGTCACACTGGTACATTTCATATGATTAATTTCACACCATTCACATCACTACCAATGCATTTGCTAGGTATTTCTTTCACAAGTACTCAATTAAAACATTGTCGTATTATTAGATGGTCACAGCCTGAACAATGCAACTTCAAAGGATTCAGGAGAACAAGAAAGGAAGAAATGTTACAGCTGGGTGCAAAGGTCAATCTGCTTGTCAAAACATCAGCAGAATCTTATTTTAGCACTAAAAGAAAATCAGTGAACGCAAGCTAGCAGTGCTGCTTTCTCAGGGGTGTCAAACTCTCTCAGTTTCCAGTGTCTTACAGGGAAGCTGTAGGTGCTCACCACTTCCGAAAAGCAACCACTTACAGTAATGACAGGTGGTAAGATTAACTGGAAAAACCAAAAATTAAGTCTATAATGAAACAATACAAGTTGCTGTGCTGTCCTTAACTCACCCTGCTGTACCCAGGTATTTCAGGTATTCCAAAACAGCCCCAGATACTGCACATTACAAATTTTAATCAGTACTGAGATTAATCATCCTTCTCTTCTCCCTGATTTAAACCCCTTGCCTCACACACGACTCGGGCCTCTTGCTAAGAACGATTCAAAAGGCTCCCACGAGTGGCAGCCAACATTATGCCTTGTACGGCCAGGAAAAGTACTATGTAAAGACTCAAGGTGGTAATTCCTCTCCAGAGACTCAACTGGCCATCAGAGTACTGGCAGTCCTAGTACTGGAATAGCAAACTAGAAATTAAACTAGATTCTTTGCAAAACATCCTCATCGGTCCCTGGGCCAATCAATACAAGTATAATTTTTCTAACAGCATCAAAATGCTGCTTCCTGTCCCATTCTCTAAAATGCAAATGGCACCAACATAACAATTCAAAAGTAGCTGCTATAGGAAAAAAATAGGATTAGGGTTTTATAGGAAAAATATAGGATTTTTCTATATGAAACAGTACAGTTCTGTACTGTAAAAATGCTGAACTTTCAGTGGGCTCAAAATAAATCTAATCTGGAGGGATGAAATTTAAACTACTCTTCTGTTATACATGTATATAGGCTTAGCAACAAAATGCTCTTTTTCAAAACCATCCTCTATGTGAACACAAGCCAACGGGTTTAGTGCAGCAGTTTGATTGCATGTATGAACACATATGTCAATTTTCACATTTGAATGTTCTCAAGAGCTTGCGTCCAGCTTTGTGCACATGGCCCTCACTCCTAGTACGTGGTATGCTGCCTGACATCCCACAGAAAGACAAGGTGGTTTAGGGACAGATCAGGATGAACGATCTTGGAAAGGACGTCAGATACTCTTTAGGTGGGGGGGGGGGAAAAACTCTGTTTTCAGTTCTGGAGATTTTGCCAAACATGTGCCAACATCAGCATGGATCCTCAGTATCTAGTTCCCTGCTTGGCTGCTGTCCTAGAATAATCGCAGGTTCTTAGCCTCTGCACATTAGCTTCTGAGCTATAGAGAAGTACTGTTACTTTCTTGCCAAAGGATGTGTTGTATTGTTAAATGCATTAAAAATAGAGATGAACTAAGATACCTTTTAAACAAGTCTTCCTCTTCTAGCATCGGGAATAACGTCATTTCACAACAATCTCATTTTTTTCATTTAAAGAAAAAGCTTTTAAGGTCTCATGGTTGCAAATGCACCAAACCCAGAAGACAGAGTGAATATGTCATCATACATTCTCAAAAAAAGTCCCAAAGCAATACGTCTATATTTTTAGAAGAGCAATTTAGCCTACGAAGCACTCATTTTTTTGCGGCCTATCAGCAGTGCTTCAGAAAGGCAAGTTCAGGCTTAGAAGGTTTTTCTTAGGAAACAAAACTGCCTAAACTTGGCAAAATTAGAAGTCCATACATTCATATACGGAGTTTATTACATATGTAGTTCTCACCCATATGCAACAGGCACAGAAAACCAAATTTTGTTCTATGAATAAAAATGAACCACGTTACATCATAGGCTTTATGCAGATTTCTGATATGAAATTGTGATTTAACAGGAATTGTCAGGCCATCTCCTAACAGTCTCTGTCAGTGAAAAAAAAACAGGTGTTCACACTCACACGTAAAAATCGGTCTAATCGCTAGAAACGCAGAGCACTCCTGGTCAAGGAGGTAGCAAACAGGCAAAAATAAACTTTTTTTTTCTGAAGTAATTCAGAACAATTAAGCATAGATTTCTTTTCAGATTGAAAAGAGCGATATATGAGGGAATATTTAATACATTTTGAAGTTCACAATATTTAAAATATTTTAATTGAGATAAACATAGAAGACTTTTTAGGATTCACAGTATTTACCTCAGCAATCTCTATCCTTCTTGCAAGTTCATCAAGAGAAGAAAAGCTGTCATCTAGTGATAAAGCTTCCAGGGAGTTGTACGATGCTCGTTCAGGAGAAATATCTGGAACAGTGTCAAAATCCTCTTGGTTTGCTAAGTTTGCAAATGATTCTTCAGTGTCTAGTATGTTACCATTTAAATATCTGAGAAATAAATCTTCTTGTTCTTCATTATTTATCTTCCCCTCCTGTCCTGCTGTTCTCTGTATTTCCTCGCATACTTGTGAATGGGCAGTACTCTTGTGCTCGGACACTTTATTACACCCAGAGCATACACTTGATGCAGTTCTGTCCCAAAAAGGTTTTTCATCACCATCATCAGTCTGTTTCTGTTGCTGCTTTAGATCACTATTTCCAAGCTGGTCAGCAGCAATTTCTGAAGACCCAGCAGCATGTTTTGCTCTGAGCAGACTTCTATCAGCTTGCACATCTTTATCAGGAGGAACCGAGTCAGTAGGCATAGAATCAGCATCTGCTAAAACCAAAGCATCGACCATTGGCTTACGAGGGAGTTCCACTCCAGGCTCCCCAGCTGTGCTTTCTATTTTTTCCGCATCCTTAGAGAGCTCTCTTTCTCTCAGCTGCAAGCTGTTATCTTTACTGGCATCCCCAGATGATAAACAGCCCGAAGAAGGCCTGCCCACTGTCCCTGTGGACTGGGTGTGTGGCTCTGATGCTGTTTCAGCGCTGCCGTGCTGCTCCTCCATGTGGTCCTTCCCTGCAGCTACCCAAAGGCTTGCTGCCTCTGTCTGTCTCTCCGTTCTGTTTTCACCTGGAGAACTAGTGCTCAGCTGCTTATCTTCTTTCTTCGGTCCAAAGCCAGGACAAGTTTCAGTACCTAAGTGCAAAAGGAAAAACAGTTCCAGTGTTTTTAAATGATTCAAAGCATCAGCCCAGGGGGGAAAGAGTATACTGTGATTTGATAACGTTGTAACCTAATGCTTTAAAATGCACTCCCATAAAGGGCAGGTATTTTATGCTCCAGACAGAATAAAAGTTTTGTTAGTAGTCTGAAAAGCTGACTCCCAATTCAGCAAAGTATTTGCACACACTCTTGCAGTTAGAACTCATGCCTTAGCGCCCTTCTGAAAAGAGTTACTCCCATATTTAAAGCACAGTATGCATGTAAGTATCTTTCTGAACAGCTGCATTTCTTCTAAAGCACCTCAGCGTCAGTGCGTCTCACGGAGACCTGGAGTGCAGACAAACGCACGTCATTACAAGAAAACTGTATTTTGATGCTAGTGTATCTATCACAGAGGGAGATACTGGCATTTCCTTTAAAGAAGATGAAATAATACTAATGTAATTAATTTTAAACGGAATTATTTTAAGTGGGCAACTAGCTCCTTCGGTTAGTGCTAAATTAAATATCCATTTACAATATTTTACATAAGGGACTGCATAAAAAGATATTCCTTTTTGGATATGTAGGTTAGTTTACATAGTAAAAAATGCAATTGGATGCAACTTTTTTCTGTATTCACATTTAAAATACAAATGAAAATTCGTTTTTCTTATCTGAAATTTCAGAGAGAAACACGGGGAATTCTACACAGCTTGTGAATTCACCTACTATTGGCATGATCTGCTGATGGAGTAGATGGTTAGCCCAAGTTCTCAACATAAGTATTAGACATTAGCCACTATGTTATGCTCTAAGTCAAATCTCGCCTTTTCAGCTCATGCAGAAGGAAAGGGGGTGTTTAGAGTTAGACTACTAAAGCAAGCTAGCTATGACAGAAACTGTCTTTTATTCCATACCTTAATAAAAACTAAGTTAAGACTATGTTATTGTAGGACTTCAGTTACACAGTAATAGTAATAACCTCAAACAACAAATTAATACCTCTAGAAAACACGAATGTGCATTTTTTTGTCATAGCAAAAAGCAGAAAGGTCTTTTAAATACATTACCTAAAAGAACAATGTCCATACTAACTGTATACGTTCTTACAAGAACGACTGAAGGTCTCTAAGCCAGTCTCATCCTTCCTCACCTGTTAAAACCTCACTTAAAATCTGAGCAATTTCCTGTACATATTGCATGAAACAGTCACATTCTTTAGTCTTTAAAAGAAATGTTTGCATTAATTCATCGTATTGAACAATTTTATTAAATACTAAACTAGCTCCATTTTAAAGGATAATGAACTATAAGGTAGCATAGAAAAAGCAGGCTTGGAAATTGAAAAAGAGAATATCCAACCATCTCAAAATGCAGAAAAAAAAATCAGAACAGCATTAACAGATGGAAAGGGTATGAGGAACATAACTTGTGTAAAACACAGAAAGAAGAAATGGGTATGACATCAGGGACTTTTAGAAAATTAGACACAGATGAGTAGATAGCTCAAGGGATTTGTAACGGGATACCGAGTCCTTCACATATAGGTCACGGGTTCAAACACAGCCTGGATTATTGGTACAAGATTTTGTTACCATCTGTCAATTTTGCCTAGTGGATACATCCACATTACAACTGGCATCTTTGCTGGCAGCCCCTATTGCAACAAAGATTAAATGGAATTGGACATTAAATCAACTTCTTTGCCATAAAAGGTGGCCCTTGAACTCAGGGCTCTCTTCCTAAGAGAGTAATAAATGATCCTAGCACTGTTGTCTAACTACAGACGTACAGGAACTGAGATGTAATGATCATTGTTACATTCCACATCAAATTTTCAGCAGCTTTCAGTATTTTCCTTACACCTACTTCAAAATACCTGCTTTAGACAACCCATGCCCACTATAGACTCAAGGCAAGTTAAGACAAATACTAGATCATTTAATTAGAAAAGATGCTTTTTCCTATTAAGTTAAATGAAGATGCACCCATCGACACAGCAGTATTTTTTTTTTCCTGACTGTCAGAGATATAACAAAGCATCTACTGAAAATTTTCTATCAATGAATGCACTTATGGTAATTTAAGAAATGTTCCTTCCCCCTAAAGAGAGTTACTTTAAAATTGACACTTGCTTTGTTCATCACAGAAACCTGTAACCAACACTTTTTTTTTATCCTATTAATCCAAGGCAGCCTGGCAGAGTGAGAACTGATCTACGCCACCAGTGGAGAGTTCACACTTCTCCATCTTTGTTCCTCTTCCCATTTGAAAAAAAAAAAGAATCCCATATGACCTAAAAGAAAACAGGGTACAAGCAGTTTCTCCCCACCCTGGACACTGGTCTGTATGTATATATTGCAAAATTAGGCTAAGGGTTTTATTACATTAATCATTTCATTTGAAAAGGTTTCATGAAACGTTAATTTGATTATCTTTAGGTAACACAAAGGCTATTAAGGCTTTTGGTCAGAAACTGAAGAAATTAATGGATACAGGTTGTATCAAACCTCATATTTCAATATACACACGTAGCTGTAAGGGCCCGGTTCTCTCTGTTGGTAGACTCAAAACAGGAAATCTTCCAGAAAGGAAAATGTAACAGAACAGAACACTCACAACGCTTGCTTAGAAGGACAGAAAACTAATTTGGTGACTCTCCCAGGAATTTTGACTAGTCAGCTTCCTGTAAAGCTGCTTCTTGGTCACTGTGTCCCCAGGAGAGAGGAATCATATGTTCTTAGTATCAACTGCCTACAGAGGCTTAAACTATGTTCCAAAACACCAGCAGTAAGTCAACAGAGTAATTTTTGCTTTAGATTAATAAGGAAATGTGATTTTACTTCAAAGATGTTATTGTAGTACAGTACAACAGTGTCTGAAATGTAATACAAATATCTACATATGAGCTAATACTTCTTATTGATACTTGAAGGATAAATTCTTATTTTGGGCATATGAACTCATATGAAGGACAGTCTTCAAACCACTTGAGAATTTCCTTTTCCTCTCCTACTGTAAGTCAGACTTCTACTACCAGCAGCTAAGTGAGTTAAGTTGTTCTGCCTGCAGATTGGCATTTGTAAGAGAAGAAAAGGTTTGTACATTTACTTCTCATTTTTTTCATGATGTAGAGAAAAAAACCACCCAAAAAGCAGAACACAAGCATTCTATTTTTTTTTTTTTTTTAAGGAAGTTTACATATTAGGAATAGTATAGTTACTATAGTATAGGATTCTGCTTGAGTTCAGGCAAAATCAAGAAACTGCCCCAAATGGCCATACTGCTTCCAGTCCTGAGCTGGGTCACTCAGCCACAGCTTGAGTATTTTTTGTACAGCATCTAGCGGTGTATACAAATTCAGACTTATTGATCATCTCTGCCCAGTTTCTCTATTAGTTCCTACTGATGCCTTCCCAACCCAAAGCCTTCGAACCGCAACATTCAGCCCCAAGCTGCTGACACACTGACTCAGAGAGGGGCAGCAGAAGCTAACTGACCGTGCGCTGCCTTAACAAAGGAAGAAATCAGTCAGGGTGAGAAGTCATCGCTTCCCCGAGAATGTGCTAATCTTGTGAAAGGCATCTTTTGTGCATCTTGAGCGTTTAAACTTGAGTTAGGCTTAAAATATTCATAACTTTGTATTGAAAAAGGTATTTAGCTCTGCTGGAAAACTCTCAGCCGAACCACTTTCTATTGGAGTACAAGGCTTTCTTAACTCACAAACATTTAATAGGAACCCAAAGATTTTGATGACATTTTGACAAAAGTTACTTTAAGAGAAAGACACAAAAAACTCCATTTACATCAATGAATTACTTCCATATTAATTTTAATATGTCTAGATGTTGTACTACAGTATTTTACTATTCACATAAAGTGCTCCTTAATTCAGAAGTTTCAAATGTTCAGAAATTCTGCTCTCCAGAAAGCTTTTGTTCCCACTTGGAATAAAAACAATGGAAAACTTGTAAGTGCCTAAATTTTTTTCCTTGGGAATTTCTAACCATACAAAATTAAAAAGCACTGGGTTCTTTTGATCTGCTTTCTGAGCTGCAGAACATGTTTGTTTTATGTCTTCAATGTTTTGTGTTTAGTTAGGTTACAAGAACAAAGATAAAAGGCAGTATAGGGGTCATGGTAGAAGATGATGAAGATGAGGAGGACTCACTGACGTAGACAACAGTGGCTCCTGGTGATGTACACTTGTAGGATAGTTTATGTTGAAAGGGACCTCCTGAGGTCTCTTAGGCCAGTCCTCACCTGGTGAGAAATTCTAGCTGGTTTTGAGGAAAGGTACTCAGTTTAGGCCAACTTTGGCAACTGGAACATGGCAAAAAAAAACAGAGAAACTTTTTGCACGAAGAGAGGAGAGATAAAGAACGGCCTGGTAGTCTACAGATGCTCTTTTCCCCGTCTCTGTTTTAATAATTCATTAATTTGTAAATGCTTCTTAAGAACCACATGATTCTAACAAATTACTCAAAACAACAACTGCCCCAAGGCAGGAGGAGAAAAATGAAGCTGACATAAAAACATGTCTTGAAAAAATTAACTGAAGTATGTTTTTATCTTCACGACCTCCTAAATCAGACCTTCTTAATTTCTTCTGCTGTTGTGGAAAAATGTGTCTCAAAACCAGTATATTGCATGTAATTTAAAATAGTTACTAATACAGTTAACTGCACTGAATTGCCACAACTCGGAACATTTGTCATCACATTGTTTACCTTATATTTTATGCACACTAATTATGTACTTTACCTCTAGTTTTACACAGTTCTGTAGCTTATGTAGGCTGCTATAAACACATGTGCATTTAAAAGATTTTTTTTGATGGAGACTAGAATTACTTTAATTACAATTCTGAATATCAATGACTTAACTAAAATTGCATAGTAAGTCCATTGTGCAGTTGTGAAAAAAAGCTAAACTTGCACAAACGGATGAATCTGTGGAAACCCAACAAATGCTGTAGCTTCAAATGAAATAGCTTCATAGTGTTTTTAAGAATATGTCATTACATTACAATATTTAAAACAAATGTATGCACATACTCACACACATACCTGATTTAAACGCAGCAGCTTCTCTTTCCTTTAAATGTCTTGATTCCATTAATTGAAGCAAATAACCGCTTTCCCATGTATTTTCTGCAGCTACTAGCTGTAAAATATGATAATATTTCCTATAATTTTTGGAATTAAACAGGAACACTGTGACTTTGAGACATCTAAATTTCAAATAGTTTCTACACTAAACTGGAAGGATTATATCTAAAAATATTTAAATATACATATTAGCAATCTTTGCCAAAGCAGAATTCAATTAAACAGCTGCTTACCTTATTTTTGGATGACTGTGGCCTGCAGCAATAAAGGAAAAAAAGAATGAATAAATTAAACAACTTAGTAGCAACATTCTTCGTTAACAAATGTCACTGAAATCTTACAAGCCTTTGCTCTGCCCTCATATTAGCAGAGAACATCTCTTACGTTGGAGCAGTGTCAGCATGCTAGGATACTTTCAAGCACAGATCTGTACCATATGTGAATATCATCAGAAGGGCAATTAGCACAGACATTGCTCCACCTATTTGAGAAAGCAGTCAAAAGGAAATTTGCTGGAACATATCAAGCGATCTAAATTCCTGTAAAACTTTATGCTCAGAAGGAATTGTAGCAACTTTAAAAATCCTGTGAGGACTCGGTATCTACTGGTATTAAAAATATTGATCACTATAATAGAGATTGAGGAAAAAAAAACTATAGAAAATGTATTTCTGTCTCCACAGACTGTTTACACTGGGACACGTTTTCTGGGTACTGTAAGGTACAGCAGCTTTCACTGATTCCACTGGGATTCACAGGTGAGTCAGCATTGCTAATAGTCAGCCCGGACTTTGCACACTGGGTAGAGATTAGTGCATCGAGTGTTTTATCACGCACGAGCCGCCTGGTCAACTTTCATACAGCAATGGCGATAAATTGTTGAGCATTTTGTTTAGAGCTACTGAAAAAGAAAGGAAAAGCAGGAGAGACATGAGGAAAAGTACTGATGTTTATACTCCCTAACTAAAACTTTTAGAATTTGCATTGACTTTTAAATTTCACCACTTAAATTTCTAATAAGGGACACTCAAAACTATCTGTAAAAGAACAAGCATGTCCACTGTGTAGCTGTAGACCATCTAATAAGGGACACTCAAAACTATCTGTAAAAGAACAAGCATGTCCACTGTGTAGCTGTAGACCATGAGTATCAGAAAAACTTACATTATTTTCAATTACAAAAGCAAAGTGCTCACATTCTCCAAGACCTGCATGCTAGTCATTAAAAATTTACAAACTAAATTGAGATTAAAGCTTAGGAAAAAAAAAACTTACATGAAACAAAGTCATGGCAAATGAAACAGAAGCCTTATTTTTTATCGAATTGCATGGTTTTTTAGAACTGAGAACGATGTTACATAATTACAATTTTGTATTTTGAAGTGAGGCTGCATGGTGAAATTAGAAGGAGAAAGCAGAGCTGTTCTCATACACAAGTCTAGGGGACCAGATGGGTCACATGCAAGAGCACTGAAGGAGTTGGCAGATGTGCTCACCAAACCACTTTCCCTCATTACCAGTAGTCCTGACTTACTGGGGAGGTCCCAATTGGCTGGAAGTTAACAAATGTCACACCCATCTACAAGAATGACCAGAAGGAGGATCCAGTAAACTACAGGCCTGTCAGTCTCATCTCAGTGCCAGGGAAGACTATGGAGCAGATCATCTTGAAAGCCATTATGCACAAGGACGTATACAGGATTATCAGGCCCAGTCAACAAGGGCTCATGAAAGGCAGGTTATGCTTGATGAACCTGATCTTCTATCACAAGATGACCACCTAGTGGATCAGGTAAAGGCTCTGGATGTTTTCCACCCAGACTTCAGTAAAGCTTTTGACACTGTTTCCCACGGCATTCTCATTAAAATTCTTATGGCTCGGATGGATGTATGCTCTGCTGGGTAAAACATTGTCTGGACAGTCCAGCCCAAAGAGCGGTGGTGAATGGTGTTAAATTCAGTTGATGGCCAGTCACAAATGTTGTTCCCCAGGGTTCAATATCAGGGCCAGTCCTGTTTAATATCTTTATCAATGATCTTGATGAGGAGATCAAGTGCATCCTCATTAAGTCTGCAGGTGACACCAAGTTGGGTGGAAATGTTGATCTGCTTGAGGGTAGGCAGGGTCTATAGAGGTACCTGGACAGACTGGATTGATGGGCCAAGGACAATTGTATGAGGTTCAATGAGGTTAAGTGAAAGGCCCTGCACTTGAGCCACAATAACACCCTGCAATGCTACAGGCTTGAGGAAGAGTGACTGCAAAGCTGTCTCTAGAAAGGGATCTGGGGGTACTGATAGACAATTGGCGAAATATGAGCCAGCAGTGTGCCCAGGTGGCCGAGAAGGCCAACGGTATCCTGGCCGGTATAAGAAATAGTGTGGCCAGCAGGACTTGGGAAGGGATTTGTCCCCCTGTACTCAGCATTGGTGAGGTTGCACCTCATATACTGGGTTCAGTTTTGGGCTCCTCACTACAAGAAAGACATGGAGGTGCTGGAGCATGTCCAAAGAAGGGCAATGAAGCTGGTGAAGGGTCTGGAGCACAAGTCTTATGAGAATCAGCTGAGGGAACTGGGGTTGTTTAGCACTCTCTATGACTGCTCCTGAAAGGAGGTAGTTCACTTCCTAGTCCTGTGATATACTGATAAATCAAGCAAAGCAGGTATGAACTAAGATTTCACAACTTTTCAGCATACTGCCACACTAGGGAACTACAGAATCACTGCTTTATAAGGTGTATGCAACCCATATGAACTCAATAGAACATAATAATAATGACTTAAAGCATTAGGGAATCCTGAGGGTGCTGGAATCTGAGATGCTGGGCAATTGCATTTAAAAAAAAATGATTAAAACAATAGGTATTAGACAAGCACCATCATAGGTTCTACAGTCTCTCTTCCTAAGCTAACACCACTCAGTTTTTACTTTGGCTGAAAATACTAAAACTCTAAACTTGTCTTCTGGCAAACTAAGGATTTGCTGTGAACAACTTGTATCTAGTCCCTAAACGTTCCTCAAACACTATTAAAACATTGTGAAAACTGATGGTAAAGGAAATATTTTAGTTATGTATCAAAAAGAATCACCACTTTACAACCAAATTCACTGATGTCACGCAGATGCAACATTGACTATTTTGAAGCACCTACACTGGCCAGTAGACAACGGTCAAACTAACACATTAGTACTGGAAAAGTAATAAGATTTTCTTATACTTACTGTTGATGTGAAGAGCAAACTGTAGTAAGCTTTTCCAGCTCTTCACTGCTCAGTTCTTTAGTGGAATTCTTCAGTGTTGTAACTGGACTAGGAACTGCTGTTTTCCATTTTCTTTCTAAATTAAGTCAAAATCATTTTTACTGAAAGCATTATAAAAGTAGTATTTGCTTAACACAAAACATCTGTGAAAGTAATTAATGGAGAAATAGTGACAACTCCTCTGGGCATGGTCTACAATCTTGTCTCAGACTATGCAAAAAAGAATTGTATTTTTTCACAAGATGCTTTTTCATCGTATCAAATTCACCCAACCCTAAACCAAAAATAAGCTCAAAAAAACCTGTGGGTCAATCGAAGTCTCAGTGAATAGAATAAAGGATTTGCACCTTTTTCATGAAATGTGTGAGAAGAAAGCTAAAGCAGGAATACTTTTCTTATAACAAGCTCAGAGAAATTCCACAATAAATGCTCCTTTTACTATGAAACATTTTCAAACTGACAAAATGTGTACTCTATTACTTATAAAAGCAAAAGAAATTAACTCTTTCTTCTACTATATTAGTTTAGCCTGTACTTACCCCACTGCTCCTGTATGGAAGAAAGATTTGCAAGCAGCTGCTCATGATACAGTCGTTCAAGCTGAATGAACTTCATTGCTTTCTCATCTGAACAGAAGGTTAAAGAACAACGCACACATACACGGACACGTTATGATTTATTTAGATTTGGCACCATATTTGAGAAGGTAATCATTGTGTACCTGAAATTTGACATAATTACATCAAAATGGATAATGGCCAGCATCCAGATTTCTGTGCAAAGAAGAAAGTAAGAGCAGACTTGAAAAGAGCAAGTAAGAAGTAACAGAAGTTGAGAAAATCCTATTCTCTTCATCAGTTACCTCTTCCTACACACCTAAAGTCCAACAAAAGTTTTTGTAGAAAAGAAATGAGCAGAATTTGATTATGCTGACAACTCTTACCAGCAAATGAAATCTTTGGGAAATGAAAAGCAAAACAATTATACAAACACTAGCATGTGTCTTAAGAAATACAGTTATATGCCAATAACCACAAGTAATTGGCTCCTTTCTACTGACCAGCTCAAGACAGTATTAAAAAAATTTCTTCAACTCAAATTTTTCAGAAAATCCCCTCCTCCTTTTCAACTACTGTATACAACACTGTTGGACAGCCGAGTTCACCTTTTGTCTGCTTCCTGAAGATTCTGCTTACTTTTCTCCTATATGAAAAATTCTTCCCTCTCCCTCAGGATTATCAATATATTCACAAAGGTATACTGAGAGTTACATATTTGGTAATAGTCAGGATAATTCAGTTCCATCAAGCCAAAATTATGAGCTGTTATGTTTAAAGACATGTTTTGCCAGCTACTTGACATTTAATTCTACAGTACAACGAGGATAGAAGTACAGTGAATGAGGTTCTTAGTAATACAGAAAAAATACTTGTCATTATCCATGCTAATTAAAATACTGGGGTAATTATTACAAAAACACAACTGCTACTTGTTATTCTTGTTAGTGTCATGCAACAGAGACATAGCATGGCTTATGAACAAAAATATTAATGGAAAGAATATTCCCTGCCTTCAAGAAATCTATTAGAAACAGAATTACAGATCACAGACATAGCCTTAGAGGATCACAGCAACAAACCCTGAATTATTGTTAATATGAAGTTCTACATCGGATGAATTAAAATGCTTGTCATGGATAATTAATACCGTGCAACACGATCAAGTAAGTTCTTTATTAACCTCAGGAAACTGATGGTTGCAAGTACAGAGGAGATATCCTTCATAAATATGTATTATATAGTGGTGTTGAATTCCACACATCAGGTGTACATTGCATTAAAAATATTTCCTTTGATCAGCTTCAAATACAGCGCCCTTCGATTACAGCAACTTCTTATGAAAAAGAAACTGTCTTTCTATGACACTGTTGAATGCCTTTTAACTTTACTGTATTTTCCCCGGCAGAGCTGTCATTTACCATAGATTTTTCCCTGCCTTTAATTTGTGCTGTGTATTTTCAATTTTCTTATGGATGCTTTTGAATTAGGATGACCAAGTCAGCAGTTTTCTAAGACAGTGATAGATATCTTATTTTATATATTGCTTCTATAATATTGTGACAGTTATTTCTGTACTTTGTACTACAGGCTAATATAATTTGGCTAGGTTTCAATGATAGCTTCACAGGTTTCTTATACTTGGTTATTTAACCATTATAATTGCCTATTTGCTGTATTTCGTTTGTAACAAATTACATAATAAAGAAACAATCTGTATAATTCTGTAATTTAGGACACATCTTGGCGAATCATATATGTCTTAAGGGCTTACTGTTCTTGCCTCTTGTAGTCTCACCATTTTCCTTTAAAAGCAAACCCAGTTCATCTCTTCTAAAAATATATTTCACTTTAAGGTTTAATACAATTATCCCGTCCCACAATTACTGAAATATATCAGAATAATTAGCAGCAGTTCAACTATTAGAAGTTTTCGACCAAATTTATTTGTGTTACCTAGGAACAAATCAAAATAACCTAGACCATTGAACTAGCTATTCTCAGAAGCAATTACCCATATTTTCCTATGGTATCTTCTCAAACTACCTTAATATCATTTTGACTGATTAGCATTTGCCACAAACCAGGTTGCTATTGTTCGAAGGTTACTGATGTCCCTTACCTCAGTGTGTTTGGTATTTTTGCTCTAATCTAGACACTTGTAGTACATACGCTAATCAACTGTTGTGATGATTTTGTTCTTACTATAACAGTGCCCTGTTTGGTACAATAGAATATGTAGCCTATCTAGATTGGACATATTCCCAGTTACTAATACTTAGAACAGAACTTATCCTATAAAAACAGAAGTTCTTTGAAAAGATTTTCTTATTTCCCTGTTTGTGCACAACTCCTCATGATTGTATCAGTATAGCTTTTGGAAGTGGACTTATCCCTTAACTCATACTCCAGCTGTCTAATTAAGAAGGACTTGCAAACATTGTGTATTCTCTTGTGGGTAGAACATGGCTGTTGACTTCTTTCTCACCCTGACCCACAACCTGTGAGTCAATGGTAAAGCATTTTTCTTTTAAATTTTATCATATTAGATTATTTTAATATTGTGTAATGATTTCTACAAGTAAAAGGATACATTCCTCCTCTTGAAAATAGGTCTCGGCTATCTGCAGGAGTCAAAAAAGGAAAATAAGGATTTTGCAATTTCATGAAAGTGGAAAGGGCATAATATGAACTTCTTATCATAGTTCTAAACATCTGTTTTGCAGGTTCATATTTAGTTTGGGTAAAATACAAATGTTCAGACTAAAATACATGTATTCTTACTCTATGAAAGATATTTAAAAAGAGCATCAAACAACAAGAAATACAAAATCCTCTCACACAAATAGATTTGCTGAAATGTTAGTTCAATCTTGTTACAACAAAAAATAATTTCAGAAACTTTTTTAATGATGACATTAGAAAGTTTTAAAATTACTTAGAAGTACTGTGTTTTCTGATATGACTTGAGGAGTTTGAGTTGTTATTGACCATTATTTCCTCATGTTTGAGCAAATTAAGATTATTGTTGAGCTCTCCTGAGCATTGCAGTGCAATGTGATAAAACGAAGAAATGGAGGTTTCCTGACTGATGAGAAACTCTTTGAATTTAAAGATCCTCTACTTCATATATCAGTTCACTACGCCTAACACCTTGATATCTGAAGCTCTTCTGTGGAGAGTCTTGCGAAAGACTGGCTACGTGACCGAGGTCACGAGACAAGCGAGATACCTGAGTTGATACAAACAGCGGATTGGAAAGTACAAGGGAACCAGATGAAGGTCTCCTGGTAAGGAGTGAACAAGAGGGAGTGAACAAGAACGAGAGGAGCCTGGACTTTCTCACAGAGCAAGGCCAAGAAAGTGACAGTTATTGCCTTGAAGAATGTTTTATGTCCTGCTTTGTTTTTATTTTGTTTAGATCTCTATCACATTCTGCTTAGTTCTGTAACCACCAATCAAGTAGTAGTTCTTTGTGTGTGTTAACCAATCAACCTTATACACATATGTAAGAAATGCGTATATAAACCGCTAGGTATTAATAAACTTTGAGACTTTTAAAGCAACTATACTGCTCGTGTCTCCCAGCGCTTTCCGACACTCTTCAACAATAGAAAAAGTCATGGAGTTAAGCCAGATGGCAGTTCTTTGATTTGCACTGTGCTTGTTATGACATTGAATAAATCTGTGGCTCTTCCTCCTTAGGCTGATGTTTCTATAACAGAACAATCAAAATTGGATTTATAACAAGACAGCTCTGCCAAAGACTACCATAAAAAAAACCAAAACAAACCAGCAACTAAAAATCACAATAATTCTTCGAGATTTGTTCTCTTGGAGGGATGTTGAGTTAATACAGATATGTCAAAAGAAAGAAATACCAAGGAATTGACTCTAGAAAGAAGCAATCTTTCCCAGTTGCATTTAGAGCTGTAAATCCTAACATTTCATACAGAAAACAAAAATCAATCCAAAGGAGTTACTGAGGACCAGGAAAATCAAACGTAAGGCAGACTACATAGAAAATACTTGATCAACTAAGATGATCTCCAGCACTTATAGCCTAGCAAAATGTGTAAGCTAACACTAAATGCTGCTGTAGCAGCTGCTATCTTAGCCAATGGCTAGGAACTGAACAAGGGATCTCTATGTGTAAGCATTCAGGATGTCTAACTGCAACAGCTTAAAAACCAACTTTACCTTGGCTGGGTCATTTTATAATGCCTATCTTTACCAGATGACTGCAAAATGGAACAGAATATACATGCTCACCAAGGGTTGATACATTGAGAAACCGTGTATAAACTAAGTTCGCAGCCATGCAAACATGAGAGAGAATTATGTTCCAGTATACCAAGTTACTGCCCTAGCTAAGGTACATATTTAAATTGCAGACTACCAAAATAGATTTACTATCTTCTTCCTAGTGATGCTTTTGCTTTTAACCAGCTATTTCAAAGCCAAAATTACACACATGGAAGTGGCAAAACTTCCAGCAGAAAAGCTGAGATGCCAGTTAGAAAAACTACTTTTTTTCTGTTCATCAAGTAAAGGTCTTGGTTTCTTGTTTGGTGGCGGTAGTTTTTTTTAGTTGTTGTGTTGTTTGGGTTTTTTTGTGTGTGTGTGTTGTTTGGTTTTGTTCTTTTTCTTCTTCCTCCAGAACTGACATAAAGGATTATTTCCTGGACTAAAAAGGCAAAGACACCATTGTACTAGAGTTCATGCAACTAGCTCAGAGAAAGCAAGTCTCCAAAGGGTCACAAAATGATCATGCTTCTAATAAGAATTTCACTTTGAGTTGGTGGTGGGGAGTATTATAGAAAAGACAGAGCTTATAAACTGAAAAGGAAAAGGTGTAACACTGTATAGAAAAACTAAAGTGGTAACTGAAACATTTTTCTTCCAATTCCTCCCTGCAGACAAACGATCTTTGAGATTTGCAACAACTTACTTGTACTTGCTAGAAAATGAGACAGGCTTTCCTAGAAAGCTGAAGAATACTGATGGCTTTGTTTGTAAATGCACTAAAATAGAAATATATAAACCCCAGACGTAAAAATATTTTGTTCCAGAGAACTCTATGGTACCAGTGACTTTCACAAGCATTAACTAGTCAGTCTTCAGGAAAAGTGAACGTTGGCAGTTAGGATTCCTGTTTGCCAAGCACAGTGTGGCAAGGGCCATGCTTGCAAATTGCGTCCAGTAACTGCGGGCAACCTGATACCTGAACATTCAGATTAAGACATCTCATCGCTGATACTCCGATGACTTCTGTGGGAGCACACAAACATTCCATCTCAAAATCTTTGGGACATATCAATTTAGGCACTCATAATCTGAAGGACTTCAAAGGTCAGCACTTTTCTAGAAGTCTAAACATGACTGCTCAAAAAAGACAGCAACTTGATAGAGGAGTCTAGATTACAAGTTGCGTATTCCTGGCTCTCAGCCTAATTACTAACCACCAGACCATTCCGAGCTCTGTACTTCCAAAAAAGAATTGGTAAGCGACTTCTAAAGTTCTTTATTTGCACATTTTGTTTGCTATCCACAGCAGTCTCCTAAGGTTTTTGGGAGCTGCCAAAGCTCTGTATTTATGTTTTATATTTAAATACTTCTTAGTTTCTGTAACAAAAGCTAAACAGATCACATGAATTCCATTCAAGGCAGAAAAAAATTTACATTCTATTTTAATTAGAAGTTAACCTTCCAAACAGCCTCTAATATCCCACAGCTTTAAAATATTTAATACAGGCTTCCCACTACTCATGCAGATTGTTAATACTCCAGAACATCGGACACAGCTCTTTATTTTACATAGAATTTTGTCATACAGAGCAAAAAGAGAATGTCGTAGAAGAGTATTTGCTAGACCTGGCATAAAAGAAAGTTACTGGCAGGCTGTATTAGCAATCTGAAAAAAAAGACTGAAGATGACAGGTTAATTCGCTGGAAATTGAAAAAAAAAATTCTTAATAGACTCATTTTACATGAAAACATGAATACTATCTTTAAAATCCTTTATTCTTTTCCCAGATTAAAAAGTGTGTTATGATCCTTGTAAGCTGTATTAGCTTCCTTTCAAATACTCTGTTCAAAATGCTTGGTATTTCTTACAAAAAAAAAAAAAAAAGACGGTGTTTGATTACATCTTTGAATCTGGAAATACAGATTTTGTTCTCGGTTCTGTCACAGTTCTTGTATGACTTTCAAAAGGTTGTTACCCTTAGGGTTTGGCTTGCTCATCTAAAAATCAGCAAACAGATTTCACCTCCATCGCGTTCAATGACACACCTCAACGTTTGTAAAGTGTTTTAAAGTTTTTGCCATAACTACTGTTTTCCAAAACAGACCTTTGTACTGACTCATGAACAACCACTAAATTCAAGGTGGCTGAAAGTACAAATGGGTAACCCTAATGCTGTTTGAAATAAATTAAGAAACAGTATCAAATATCTTCACTCACGCACAGATTAAAAAAAAAAGTCTATGTCAAACGTAAACTACCTATAATTTGCAATACTAAAGAGAAACCTCTTTCTCAAATATAATCGCTACTTTAGATCAAAGCCAGTAAGAATGCAGGAGTGTCATTACAGTTCCACAGTAAAGCAAAGCAATGCAGCTAAGTCAAAGCAGACACTGCATAGTATCTATACGCGGAGCCCATACTAAACATAACCAAACAAAAACTCTTCTAGTTCACTTTTAGTCTGACACAACTAAACTATAAACTAATAATGTGTCAAGTCCTATCAACATATTAATCTTGCATCATAATCTCCAGAAAGCAAAACATACTGGCCAGTCAGTAAAAGACTGTTTTTTAAATCAGACAGTATTCTCTTTGGTCTTGCAGGTGTGGCAACTGTGCTATGAACAAGTATACACTAAGCAACCTGCAATCTTAGCATTCATGCATGAAAGTAATGCTTGAAATAAGTCTGCAACAGTAAAAATAACTCCAGATTTAAAGTTTTATTTAGACATCAGCTGTCTTGTGTCTATACCAGTGTCTCTCAAATCCTATTTAGGGTATGTTGAAGAGTGATTTTCCTAAATCTCCCTGTCAAGCTAGAATTCCATCATTTGGGGAATTAGAAAACCCATCCTTAGGAGTTTCTTTTAACTGCAGAATATATTTTCAAAGAAATTTATACTTTAATAGATGTTAGAAGGCCTTAGAGGAGATATTTGCCTTGAGGACCTGCTATACATCAAAATACCCTACCCAGATAAGAATATTGGCATGTGTTGAATTAGTTCATTTTTTCCTAAGGAATGAAAGTCTCAAATAAAAAGAAAATTGTGTGCAACACCCTAGAATCATAGGAAATACCTGATGGAGACACAGGGGTAGTATCTTTGAATCCATCTGTTCAACCTCTTCACGGAGCAAAGAGAAAAGAGACTGCAACGCTTGTTTTTGTTCTTTTTGGTGAAAGTTTTCATTTGCTTCAACAGCACCTTCAGCAGGCACAGAATCTGTATCTGCAATAAGAGTATTTTCCTCCTTGATTGCTGTGGTTCCCACTGTAGGAACTCCTTTAAAAATAACAAATACTTAGGTTAGGATACAAAAAAAAACATCAAGTTGCCTTTTTTTTAGGGAATTTCAGTGCAAAACTATGAATAAAAACTTCGTATCTTAAATAACATCCCTGTAAGTAAATAAAACACCAGTCTTGTCAAAACTAGTTGTGATGGGTATGTTGCAGTATCAGCTCACCAACCTGAAAAAAAACACAGTAACATAGCAACCTGTTCTAGTTAAAGATGTTCCTGCTCACTGCAGGGGAGTTGGACTAGATGATCTTTTAAAGGTCCCTTCCAACCCCAAACATTCTATGATTCTACGATATAGCAGGTATTTTTGTACACTTCTAGCTGGGATCTGACTTTAACTTGAGGCAAACCCCACTTCCCACCTAGTCTAAACTGTTCTACAGAGACCAGGATAACCTAAAATAAGAAGTGTTGTGATTGGTATAACAGTTTCAGGTAAGAAAAAAAAAAATAAAAAAAATCAACAGATAGATCCAAGTGGACAAACTTCTTTGTTAAGACTGAAGAGTAATACAGCAGAGACAGAAAACAGTTGTTTGCAACACAGTTTTGCTCCAAAAGGGCAAGAAGAAGATTGGTGAGGAAAGTGTGAATGAGGTTCTTAATTTGTCTCTTCACTCCTGCTAAGGACCTTTTACAGGGAGACTTCCCAGGCAGGGAAGGGGTGGAAGAGAGGAGGGAAAATTTGACCTCTTCTTCAGATGATAAGACCGTAGCTCCTCACAGTGACAACAGGATCTTAAAGGACAGAAAGAAGTAGATGATGACAGTGGGGGATTCCATTGCAGGGGACAGATGTCCAGGGGGACTGTTGTGCTGAAAGAAGACACCTCCCCACCCCAGACAGTTGGAGAGCTTGTTTGAGAGGCCAGGTGATCTGTGTTGGTAATAATGACACAAGGCTGTGTAAACTTAATTTTACCTCCAGCACTCTTGCTAGGCAGAAAACTAGGTTTTCCATGGTACATGTCCTGGCAGTCCCCTGTTGCCTGTCTCCAATTTTATAGAAGTCAAAAAAAAAAAAAAAAAAATCAAAGACATGCACATGGAGGACTGGCAACTTGAATGAATGATAATGTAATGCCTAACAGTATAAAAATAGCACAGGAAAAACTTTCTGGATGCATATCCCACATTTTATTGTTTGAAATGCAATATTTGTAGTATATGGCTGGTCATGAATATGACATTTATCAAGAAATGTTAAATGAGATTAGTGAAGAAGTGTAGAGCAGGCAGTAGTAGTGGGAGAAATCAGCTACCCATATACAGACTGGACCAGTTTCTCGTGAAGACCAGAGAATAAAAGCAATAAATGATGGCTTCCTACAACACACAGTCTTAGGAGACACCAGTAAACTACAGCTTATTCCACCAATTAATGAACTTTCCTTTTTTTTCATAAAACAACATTGAGTTTGATATAGTTACATTGGACTGAACTTCTTTTAAAAATCATCCCACTATTTTTTTAAACTATTTAGAGAATGTGGCCACTGAAATGTGCACAATAAACTTCTGGAAACTCAAGTTATGACGACTGTTATTCTTCCCCAGCTATATTCATGTTCTGACAATCAGGTTACCCTTTAAAAGCAGGACAGGTGGGGCATTGTTTCAAGGAACTATCATCACACTTTGACTTTCTATGGCTTGAGCACTCAGCATATTTCAGACTCCATTGTGTTCATAGCAATTGAAACCCTATAGTGACAAGTCAGGTTTAATTTTTAGGGTTCAAGACAGGCATTAGCTTCATCAGTCTATTTTTGGATATTTTAAACTCTTCATTAAGTAAATTATCCAGGTCAGGAGTACTAATAATCTCCGTGGGTGGTTACTTTCACAGGGTTTACTGCCAGACAAAATATGGGTGTAACTCAACATTGCTTTTTCCATAATAACACATGTCTTTGCTTTTCCAGTATTTATTTGGGGTTGCTGCGGGCCAAAAGCAACAAGAGACACAGTTGGATGCAAGATACAAACCAGGAAGTACTTCCAGAGATGGAATTAAGGCCATCTCAATATAGCTTTTTGTTGAGCATTTGATCATGAAACTAGAAAAAAGGGTCCACGTGTTCTCGCAAACTTTTTCTCTCAGAAAAAAAAAACAACCAAAACACTACTTCAAACTGCGTTTTATTAAGCAGTTAATAATAACCTGTCATATCAAGAAATGAATGTTGACTGGAACGTGCTCAACAGCAACCATCATGAAAGACCTTAATTTTAATGTTGTTGTAGTAGTATCGCTGCTAACACATAGTTTATAAACTGCAGGTTACTCCTACATATAGTTCAGCTGTCACTCACTTGGAATCAAATTCTACCCTCAAGTTACAACTCTGACTGCAAAACAAGGCCTTACAGCCAGTCCGGTTAATTCTACCTTGTTCTATTTTAAACACAAGACAGCGTTTGTGCCTCAGTACCACTATAACCAAGAACTTTTCTTGAGGCAGTAACACATAGCAACGTGTTTTCATCATAAAGGTGTTGTGGGCTTAGGTCACTATTTATTTATTTACTTATTTCTCCCTGTTCTCAAAACCAGCACACACTACCACTTTTTCCCCCCTGGTATCAGTCAATCTTGTTGCTCAAAGCAGATTTTTTTTACTAAAGATGGTATCTTATATTTCTGATATTTTAAGAAGCAAGATTAAGTTTTTTTTCACTCTGCAAATCCTTGGTATTTACTCCACAAATTGATATTTTGTTCCATACTAGAATGGAATCAAAGCCTTTATGAAAATAAATGTGAAGAAATACAGAAGATAATCAACTCTACAATGGCCAGAGCACTCACACTAGGAATGTGGCAGAGAGCTGGGTTCGAGTTTCTGCTCTGCCAGACTCAGAGGTTTCAAATGACATCTTCTATGCTCAGTTGGATGTGCTAATGTTTCCTAAGACATAGGGAGAAGCAAGCTTTCTCAAAATTTCCCTAAGAATTCACAGAAGCAGCCTCATGTTTCCAAAAAATCCAATTTTGACAGATCTTGTAAATACAAACGACTAATCTGTTTTTCAAAATTTCTCACCTTTCTTTTGTTTTGTCACTACCGCAAGTATATTAATTTAAGATGCTCTTGCCACGTGCGTGAGAATGAGTCAGGTGCAAGTATGAGAATTTGCTATCAAAACAATATTTTGGATATTGTCTTCTGTTTTTAACTGAATTTTAAATTTTCACATTCAGTAGCATTAGCTTAAGTCACCAGTAACGGAAGTTTCTAGGACAGAAAACACATGGTAATCTCTTTTTTAAACATTCTTTGGTACTCAGTACTAGAAAGCTGGTTCAGACTGATTCATTCAAGAACTATGAAAAAAAAAAAAAAAAAATCAAACCAGTAAGTATTTAAAAGCATATTTCATTTTTAAGACAGGATTGTTGGCGGTTATAACCAAGCTCAAAATCTTATTCAGTGCAGCACAGAACCCTAAATAAAACAACATTGCTTGAATTTTCATATAAGTTGACTAGTTGATATTCATATTTTTCATGTGCTGCAACACCAAATCCATTCCAGCCACTCCATTTTCTTCCCCCATATTCAAGCTGCTTTAAGAAATAAGTTTAATAATTTACAGGAAGAGCGTATGTTGCAGAATTAACTTGAGAAAAAATGATTAAGTGCAGATTACTGTCCTATACTACTTCAAGGAACTACACACTGTGATTTTACAATATGAAGTTACTAGTTATGCCAGGAGTGATCTTTTGGGAAAAGGCGAAATTATTTTCAGAGGAACTAGGTAATTTGAAGTCCACATTTACAAAGACATTGAAGCAGATGACACTTCATGAATCACTCTTTACGGCACTGTTAGTTGCTAAAGTTTAAATTTGTCAATTTAAATTTATATCACTTCTTTGATCACCAGCGTCCTCAAACAGGTATAATCATAGCCTATTCAAAACTATTAATAGTATACAAAAAGAGTGTGACAAATTTGGAATCTGGAAGCTATAGACTTGACAATTCACACTACTATGCCTACTGCAGCATCAAGACAGCTGCAGAGGTTAAGTCTTGGAATTACTCCAGGGCACTGAGACGGACTTAAAAACCAATTGCAGATCAGGTAAAAAATTCACTGTAAGCTGTGGCAGTTTATCACTTCCAACTTGGGGAAGTCCCGAATGGATAATAGCAGATGGCGAGGAAAACACACAAACAAATCGTTACTTCTTTGCCTTGGCCTTATGCTCCTACCTACCCATCCTCTTGAATTAGGTGATTCTTCAACCAGATACAATGATTCTTAATTTTGCATTCCAGTCTACTGAGGTAGGATAATTCTAAGTCCAACACATTCCAAGCATTTACAGATACATAATCATCAAATAGTTATAACTGTTTATGTTTTATAAGCTAATATTTAGAGGGTTTCAAGCACATTGTGAGGACTTGCTCTTTCTTCTACTGTAAAAACATAAGCCAAGGGCATAAGATTGGCTTCTTTACTGATCACCAATCTTCTGCTGAGCAAGTCCTGAATAAATGAAAATAAATAAAATGTAGTTTTCCATACTTCAGGTTCACTGCTTTAGTCACAAGCAAGGGAAAGAATATCAACATCATGTTTTTAAAGTCAAATGTCATCTTTTCCAGAATGGCAACTTCTAACAGCAATGCAAAGAGGTTTGCTTATAAGGAAAGGGAAGATTCATAAATCTCTTCTTTAGCTATGAGTCAAAGTAACTCATCCATGATTTCTCAGTAGTTAAAATTAAAAATTTAAAAAAAAAAAAATCACCAAAAAACACGTCATGCAAGTGTTTAGTTTGTGATACCAGCTCGCTTGTGTGGCGCTCTGCTGTCACCCACTATGGGATCTTCCACTCTGGTTTGATTATTTTCTCCTTTATCTCTGAGTAGGTAGCTAGTTTGGCTCTTTTATGAAGAGCGATACTCAGGAATTGTTTAAAATAGCTGGTGTTAAAAATTACATGGAAGATTCTCAGTAAAATTAAGACATTTGCAACACCAAGAAATTGTGACACAGTCACTGCATTGTGTAAAAGCAGGAGAACCATTGTGTGAGACTATCTAAACAGCTAAATGTAAATTAGCCTGTAATCAATGAGAGATATAATTTTGAATTTTGAGCTTCCTTCTTTATCAGCCAAGGTTCTTTATTAATAAAGTAGTGAGAGTTTGTCCATAGGAAATCAACAAAACTCTTAAAAGTTTTGCAGGCAAGACATTCTCTGTTGTGGTATTTTACGTCTCTAGATTTTTCCATGAAATTTTCTGTATTTCAGATTTATACTTTTTGTCTTAGAACTGCCATCCATTGTGCACAGCTCATTTTACCGTACTTCTCCATCAGTTGATTGCAGTTATCAACAAGAATAAGAACCAATGGAGAGAGAATACAAGCAAACTTTAACTTCCAGTGTTTGTGCGAACTTCTCCTTCTCATTTTGCTTCAAATATTTCTATCCACACATCTGTACCACATTTCATCAACTTGCTCTTTGCTATTTCCATTGTACAGACAACTGGCATTCAGTAACTTCTGCCAATCTCTCGTTTTAATTAAGTATTTTCTTCTGTCTGTAACATTAATCTACAGTTGAAATAACTTTTTGCATTACTTAATGACAACTCATTCTCCCTATAATGACAGATTTCAGAGTTCGCTTACTTCTACTAGAAAGTATGGTTTTTCTCTTCTAGATTTTTGCCTATAAGATACCGAATGCAAGGCTTGCTTCCTTTCCCTTCTTTACCTATTTTACAATCTTTTAAGATCATCATCAGTTTCCAAATTAGGTCATAAAAAACCTGCCACTTATCAGGAAAATTGTATTTTATAGTTATCTCTGTTAAGTAATCAAATTCCCCATCTTCTCAGTCCATAGATCAAAAAAAAAAAGCATAAAAGAAAAAGCAGCCATGATTCAGTTGTTCCAAGTGACTTTCAAAGATACCTATGCAGTGAAACACTGATTTTAATTAATGCATTTGCAGCACTACAGCACACAAACTTTATGATTTATGGCAAAAACTTAATATAATAACACACTCTGTTGATGCAAATAAATCCTACTCAATCAAAAAAAAAGAGAAGGTCCCTTCCAACCCCTACCGTTCTATGATTCTATGATACAAAAACATGTAATAAACATTTACATTTTCCTTATCCAATTCACATCCAAAAGATCTATAGAAGTAACATAAAAAATGGTAGAAACATATTTTTCAACAGCTCATTACCCAAAATGCACATCCTAGGACTATAGCTCTGAAAAATGTAAGTAAATTTTGACAACAGCAGGCCAAGATTAAGCGATTTGGTACTCATACCAAGATCTGGAATCTTTACATTGGATCAAGACACCAAAATTTTGTTCAAATGAACAAAAGCATATTGCCTGAATTTCTGGCGGTTCTGATTTGGAAATCAGCCCAATTTTCATACTGAAACTCTGCACCTCCCTCTACTCGTGCTTCCTTGGTATGTTCCATTTGCTACGTAGCCAACATTTAAATACAGCAGGTGAAAACATCTACAGCTGAATCTGATTTATGACTATTAACAGTTCAAAAAAAAAACAACAAACAAAACAAACCAACCCCAAATCAACAAGCCTTTAGTGAAGTTGTGAAAATAATTAGTATGACAACTAAATCACATCTTTCTTACCAGTTCACAGACTAGAACTACAGTGTTCTTATTGTAAGTAAACAGAATAAAACCTTTTTTTTTTTTTTTATAAAGTACCTTTAGATTTTTTACTGGAGCTTCTTTTGCTTCTTGGACTTCTTTTTCCACCCGGCTGTTTTTCTGTAATAGACTTTTCCTCCAGCTGGGAGCCCATATGGACATTGACAGATCTCTCCGTCTCACTTTCCCTACAGCTTGGGATACAGTCTCCACTGTCCATGTTCTCATTATTATTGATGCTGTCCTGCTCGCCTCTGTCCTGTCGTCCCATAGCAATGTTACTACTGGTCAGAACCTCATTCCCATCACTGTCAAGTTGATTTTCATTTTCATCAGCTGAAGAAACCATACGAGATGCCAAACTTTCCACCCTATAGTCAGCAGGAAGACTGTCCTTTGAGTCTATTTGTAGATCACTTGGTGAAAACTCTCTGTCATCCATTAGAGCGTTACTTGTTGAACCACTTAATCACCCTCCAAATATTTTTAGACCTAAAATATAAAACCAGAACAAGCATTTATAATAGGTCTATTATAATGGATAAATAACTTTGTACTTACTGCCAGCCAATAAATAATCAAGTTAGCCAAGGGATACAGTTTAGAAGTATGGGACAATTCTTTCAAACAGTCATCCATAGCGCCATTGTAAGTGCTAAAGCATATCTACATAAAAAGGAGCTATTTATAAACTTGTATTTTTATCCAATTATAATCGGTTCTAGTTACCTGATCTTTACACCAGTGCTCAGAGTGTTACAGCTGAGGTAAGGAGAAAAACAAGAAGATAAACAGAAACCACCCCTACTGCCCCATTTAAATCCATGGCTAAAACAAAAGCATTCTTGTCACATAAGATCATAGTTTGTCTGAAATAAAAATAAACCAGGGAAGAATAAAAGCAGATCAAGTTTTTGTTCTGTCAGTGATGGTATCACATCAAATATGCAAACAAATGCAAGTAGAACCTGTTTATTGACTCCGATTGTCACTTTACACTCAAGAAAACATTCAATGTCTTCAGTACACACAAAACCAGATGGTTTGTTAAAATCCTAATCTCCCCACTTACTCTCAGCAGGGGTGAATTTTCCCTTTTTGTGAACATGCAACTCTAATCGACGTTGCAATTAGATGCATATTCACAGGCAAATAAGGGTAACTCTTACCAGCAGAGTTCTGTGGTACTTGCACAGGACTGTTACCAGTTTCTATCTTTAGCTTTTAGGAGCACGGTGATATTGCTGGTTTAACTTAGCAACTATATAGATGAAATACAGCTCCATTATGCATATCTGATTAGAGTTAGCTCACATATTTCAAAAAAGTGAGGACAAAAATCAGCAAGCACTCTTATCTAAGCTCTTCTATAATACAAGTCTCCTACAGCAGCTTCCTATTATTCCTTTAGTTTAAATTAAAAGGCATTTTAGGAAATCTGTCTTTACCAGGCTTTCTTCAGTCTCATGTTCTGGCATATACAACTGAAATACACTTGCTAAATACACAAGGTAATGTTTCATTTTACTGGTGAGAAGAATTAAAACTGAAGAAAAATAGAAAACATACCTTAGTACGTAGATTTTCCTCCATACACAGAAACATATTTCTGTTAAAGATTACTAAAAAGATTTTCCCAAAATTATTCCTCCACAAACATTGTGGTTGCTAAAAGGACCAGAAAAAAGAAAATGTCCCTCCTATGTCTGAGGAGGTCAAGGAGAATTCTAGGAGCTACAGACTTCTCAGGCTCATCTCAGTCTCTGGAAAGTAATACAGCAAGTAATCCTAGAAACCATTTTCAAGCATATGAAGGACAAAAAGGTCATCAAGCATAGTCAGCGTGGAGTTTTGATGGGCAAATAATACTTAACCAACTTGAAAGGTTTCTACAAAGGGGAGACTACCTCAACAGAGGAGGAGAGAACAATGGCTGCTTGCCTTTGGAGACACTGTCTCCTGAAATGTCCTCGTAGACAAGTGTACAAAATAGAGGCTAGATAAGTAGACAGTGAGGAGTTCCAGGGAAGCACGAAGAGGGTGACAAGCCACCACCAGCTGGGCAACATAAAAGCACAAGTCAGCACCAGCTAGAAGAACTCCATCTCTGCTTCCAACCTGAAGAACTTGTTAACCATTTTCAGCCATACCAGTCTAACAAAAATGCCATCTATCCTGTAACATATAAGCTGTGCCAGGGGAGGTTTGGACTGGACATTAGGAAGCATTTCTTTCCCGAGATGGTGGTCAAACACTGGAACAGGCTTCCTACAGAGGTGGACGATGCCTGAAGCCTGGCAGTGTTTGAGGCATTTGGACAATGCACTTAAGAGCACGGTTTAAATTTTGGTCAGCCCTGAACTGCTCAGGCAGGTTGGACTAGATTATCGTTGCAGGTCCCTTCCAACTGAAATATCCTGTTCTAAAAGAATAATACATCGGACACTAGAGACACAAGTGGTATTTTCCTTTGGCAAACAAGTAAAAGAATTGGCTTTCTTTGAGCACCAGAAAGACAAAAAAAGGGAACCCTAGAAGAGATACCTATCTGGAGAGTGCATCTATTCATAAAAAGGATAATCCTTAATGAAGCCCTTTTCTCTCAAAGGGAGTTAAACACAAAATGAAAGCTTTAAAGGAGGGAAAAGGTGGACAGAACTTTAATCAGAGCAGCAAGAATCAGAACTAGAAGATATTCTTTACAGACACCCACACTATAGTTATGTTGATTTATTGGTAACTGTTCTAAAGCATTAAAAAAATAACAAATCCCACACACCACGTTAAACTTGAAAGCTTAATTTCTTACTCTTCATAGCATATAAACTACTGCTGCCCTCCTCAGCTCATAAAATAAATGATACATCAAACAAAAGAGGTTGAAGTAAATTGCCCAAAGCAAATAAGGGATTAGTTTTAGCAGCAATAGTTAAAAATCAGGATGCCCTACCAGCATTCTCTTCCTTCTATCAGTAGACACCAGTTTATCCTTTCAATAGCTATCACAGGGAAACAGAATACATGAGTACATCTGAACAAGGTGTTTCCTATTAGATTGTGCAAAATGAGGAAAAGATGCTTTTGACAAGTGACATTTTCTACAGAGGAAGCCAACATTTTGATAGAAAAATATTAACTCATTTCCTTTTAACATGTGGCTAAAAGGATAGTCCCTCTCTAGCTGAGAGGCTGGAGAGCTGCAGCTAGCACAGATCATTTCTTGGTTTATTGTTTGAAGCTCTGTACTTCTCCAAATAAAGCTGAAAATCTATTCCTTTCTACAACCCTTATGACTCCTTAGAGAAGGAAAATACAGAAACAGCTATTCTGAAGAATTTAGAACAGTCTTGGCCTTGATCTTTTACAATAATTTTTTGCTTCCCCCTAGATGAAACTTTTTCTCCTCTTGATTTTCAATGTTGCTATCTCCGATTCCTCTTCACTTTACCAAGGCACTAGGCAGGTACCAAAGTGAAGCTAAATCCTGGTAGAAAGAACTTTAGTTCTGTCCAAAAGCACACGTCGAAGCACTAATTTATAAACAAAAATGGAATTAAAATCACTAGCGATTCGAACTATATTTAGAAGACCATTAACATGCAATTACTGTAATTACTGTTTTGCCATTGAAATTAATTGTACACACAAACAACATGCTAAGAAAAAAAGAATGTTTGTTTCTTCGTAGACACATCTTTCCTCCCTTCCGTGGTTGCCCAAGATTGAACTAAAAGCTAACACTGAGTAGAACCGTAGTGATCTCTGTTAAAAGGTGCTGATGAACGACAGTGCTTCAGTTCATGTTGGCACACAGATTCAGGCAATTGGCATACACAATCACTGTGATTATAGCACAAATCAAAAATAAGATGGAAAATACTTGCCGAGTGGCTAAAAGACAAAGTCTGCATTGGAGAAATTAGTTGTACGTTTGTTTGCTTTAGGACAAACGTTGTGTACGTTACAGAAATATCATGGTATCCACTTCTATTTTAGATCAATTTCAGTTTTCAAAAGCCCATGTTCTTTGGTGTTGTCTTATGTACTTCATATGACTTCAGATAATTTCAATGACTTTCTCAGTTACTCATTTTTGTGTGTGCACAGAGCCTTTCTTCCATCTATCCTAAGGAAGCATAACCTTAAATACAATTGTTTGGATTTATTCTGAAAAAAAAGAGATGAACTGGGATCTTTCCTGACCTGGCAGAGCTGAAATTTGAAGAGGACATTAAAAAAACACCAAACCAAAACCATAAACAAACAACGTTCCTCCCACAAACCCTTATACTAACACAGCTCCTCTATGCCGGAAAGCTGGTAGGTTTTGTGAATGCTTACTGAATACATTGCCTAGCATTTTCTTTACTGATTTCAGAAGTATCTCACAGAACAGGTCAAGATTATAACATCATATCTGCTGGAAAAAAAGTCTAAAAAAGTTCTAACGTTCACAAAGTTTGACAAATATTTTTTTTTATTCCATTTCACTGCTCCTCTGCCAAAGACACTATTTTCCCCCTTTCAGTCTCATGCCACTTGATTATTTTATGTTAATTAGGGAGATTAAAGTCTTTTAATTCTTTGAAAGTCATCTTCCCCATTATATCACCTATATTGCTTTACTCAAATTGAATGGGCATTTCAGATTGGTTCTCAGCATTCCATCTACTCAATCTTTTCATTAACTTTGATGACAAAACACAAGAGCTATATAAAATCTGTATTTAAAAGCAGTCATAGATATTTTTGAGGATTTAATTCAAAATTAATTGTAGCAGTAAATGCTCCAAAAAGAGTAACATGAAATTCATTAAGACAAACAGAACACACCGTATCTTTCAGAATAAGGTGATCTCTAGGTGATCCTGCTCTGGCAGGAGTGTTGGACTAGACGATCTTCCGAGGTCCCTTCCAATCCCGACCATTATGTGAATCTGTAAATGAATAGAAAAATAAAACTGTAGAAACACTGAAATTTAAAGAATGACTAAACCCATATTGCTTAAAACCAATAAATCTGTTGATCTTTCTGACAGCTGTATAAAGATACATTACAAGACTATGTTTAAATGTTAATATCTCATTTCATGTTGATAAACTTCTGCAAGTTAATACAAACCTATGTGAAAACTATCATGGCCATACAAAAATCAAAACATGTACTACAAATTCGTATTCTGGCACATTAATTTCCACATACAAGGAAGGACACTGATCTCATTTTACGAACAATTACATTTACTACTGAAATGAAGATGCTGTGATGGAGAGGAAACTCTAGATGACAGAGTAGCTACACGCACTATGTAAAAACTACGTAACCATACTATTACAGATTCATTAGCTTGCAAGAAAAAGGACAATGCCTACTGTTCTGTTACAGAAGCTAATAAACAAAAAGCCCGTATGTTCTCTCGAGGAAGTGCAAGTGTTGTTTCTCTACAACTGTTTGCTTCTTCTGGTGATGCGGAAGCAAAGATACACCTAAAGAAACCTGGAATATTATCACCATATTGCTTCTGAGTGCCCTTGCCTCACCATAGCCAAGAAGAAAATCAGATAAAAGTACTAGTTGTTGAAGATGTACTTGACCATCACACAATTTGCTGCTGAAGGAGAGACAGCAGATAAAGAAGCTAGGCGATGCATTCAGCTATAATCATCTCAGAAAGTCAGACTACTTCCAGCTAGAAGAATTCTGCTCCGCATTGTCTTTTATGCACAACACTCCTCAAAGCTCAGAATGATGCTGTTTCTAAAGAAAGGGAAATAAAAATATTTGTGTGTATACTTCCATCATCCAACCTGACACCTCTGCAGAAAACAATTACCATGCTGCTGTGCTCATTTATAGCAGGGGAGTCCTGTAGTTGTCTATCATTTCACAAGACAGTCCTCTGTACAATCCCATTACTGGATAGTCTCGCTATGAGAGAATCTCATTAATATCCTCCTGACTGTTCACTTTGCCCTATGTTCAACTTTGAAATAATGTACCAGGGATAAAAATATCTTTACACGTGTCTTCTGTTTCTGTGTCAGATATGTGGTTTAGCAGGTCTATCTTTAAATGCGTTAAGGCTGCTGTCCTCCAAGAAGTATTCAGATGCAGGAGCTGTTTATCTAATTTCACTGAATTTACAAAAATGTCCAAGCATGAACACTTTGGTGGTTTGGCACTTTCTGACACTGGAATGACATATCTCAAGTGGCAGCAGCATTTAAAGGCATGACGACCTTTAAATCTATAAACAGCAGGAATAGTGAGGTTTTGTGAGGAAGTTCCACGTGCTATTTTCAACTTCTAGGCTTCCTAGTCATACTGCTTATTCACAGCTTTAATAAACAATGATAAACATATACTGCCAAGCATAATCTACTCTTCCACATTTAACATTACTATAAAAATATGTTTCAGTCAGCAGCCAAGTACAAGAGGTTTGTCTGGGAACAAACAGTATCTTTTACTAAAACGTATGACAGTTCAGATGAAAATTTCACACAAAGAAGCTCTTTTTCAGCACTCAAAATACACAATGGTCCATCCCCCAAGCGTCTGAAAAGTTTTGTGTCTCAAGCTTCACTAGGACAAATTTCACTGAATGGCAGAAGAGTAAAAGAGGACTTCACCACTTTACGTGTTCATTTTTTTCTGTTTTTGTTTGCAGCAAAGCACCAGAACATATCTCAGGTAGTGGAAGAAAGGCAGTAGAACAGACTGGTTTAGAAGGATGGAGAACTCCCATCACTACAGCACTTTTTATAGTCTAGATAAACACGGATCAGCAACAACCTTTGCGTAACTGGTCCTGCCTCGGGATATACATATCTCATAGAATGGCTTAGATTGGAAGGGACCTCAGAGATCATCTAATCCAGCCTCCCTGCCATGGGCAGGGATGCCCCTCAACTAGACCAGGTTGCTCAAGGCCTCATCCAGCCTGGCCTTGAACACCTCCAGGGAGGGGGCATCCACAACTCCTCTGGGCAATCTATTCCAGAGTCTCACCACCCTCATATTGAAGAACTTCTTCCTAAGACCCAGGCTAAACCTATTATCTTTCAGCTTGAAATCATTTCCCCTCGTCTTATTGCTGGACACTCTTGTGAAAAGCCCCTTTCCAGTCTCCCTGTAGGTTCCCTTCAGGTATTGGAAGGCAGTTATAAGGTCCCCCTGGAGTCTTCTCTCCTCTAGGCTGAACAGTCCCAGCTCCTTCAGCCTATCCTCACAGCAGAGCTGCTCCAGTCCCTGGATCATCTTTGTGGCCTTATGAGAAGTAATTTGCCTTTTTTGATTTTTATATTTTCCTTCTCATTGAACAACTCCCAGATTTTTGTTACACTTCAGAACATGTGTACAAATTTGATTACACAGTGTAACAAAAAATTAAAAGCCTCCGACTACACAAATTTATGCATCTTTTCTAGGATAAGTACTTTTTTTCTTAAGAGGGGCAGAAAAACTAATCAAACAAAAAAGTCCTGCAAACCAGTACAGACTATTTTTATGGGAACTAACCAGCTCAAGCTTACTCTTACCCAAATCTTTACCAGGACTTGAGAAAGCTGGTACATTCTACCACCGTGTAAGAGGCAGCTGAAAAAACACACATTGATCTAAAAATCCCTTGTGATCTTAGGTAACAACTTTAAACATAGATGAAAAGGAAGCAGAAATGACAGAGTACAGTCCCTTGCCATAGAGATGCAAGACGAATGAGGCAATTATCTAAAAATTGCCCATCTGAGGCGACAAGAGAGCTTGAGACTTTCTGACAGCTGAATTTCATAGTGAGATTGAATTCCATAATTTACACCTGAGGGATGAGCACATTTTATAGTCCTCATCAATACAAAGAAAACGAGCATGGTCAAAACACTCAGGTGCTATATCACATTAAGGCCAGAAGCAACCACAAATAAAGTGGAAATCCGTCCATAAAATTTATTAAACAATTATCATGTGCAAGTATTACATACTTGTGGTCCCTTTGTTATCATACCTGCAGTTCCAACCAGGAGGTTAATTAAGAACTAATTGTAAAAGCTAATTGTAAAAGCTTCAATAATTGGCATCATTAGAAAATTATAACACCCAGCAGCTCTGCCAAAATGTTGCATCTGTTGTTTTTGTATTTCAGAAGGGAGGGGTGATCTAGTTTTTACATATTCAGTGTCAGATACAAATGCCTGTGATCAAATCCTTTCTTTGCTCTGAACCTCCTCCATCAAGTTGGCCAAACTGTTACATCATCTTTAATCCATTCCTTAACTACAAAATGCTGCGTTATTTCATGGGGATGTAACAAAGATGAATACATTAAAAAGATTGTGACAAAGACATTTGGGTAAAGAGGACCATAGAAGGACTGTAAAAAGGTACAAAACAGACAGCTAAATTTGATCAAATTTTTTTTGCTCTTAAATGCACGAGTGAGAACTGAAATCACATACAAAGAAGTCACAAATCCCCAAAACTAATCAGCAGTGTTAACTTGATTGAAGTTAATGAAGCTGTGACCACCCAAATCCAGTAGCCTTCAGTGCTGTTTCAACTCTCCCCTTTCCAACAGGAAGTTAAGGTAATTCATTTCAGCTCTAATTGTGTAAATACATGGGGCTATATGAGCTGTCTCTAATATTTACACTACTTCTGATTAATAGATCTTGGAGAGGTTTTCTGAAGCACACCTCTACCAGTTTTTCTATTACAATCTGAATGTACGTTTGTAATACTTAAGCCTGAAAACAGAGATCTAATTTGGTTCAGATCAGTTTTTCAGAAAACTCCTGGTGTCAAGGCCATTTAAAGTAGCAGTTTCCATTAAAAAAAAAAAAAAAAAAAAAGCATCTTTCCATTAGAAAGGCTCCAGTATCACAAACTTTACAGTACTGATGCTAGGTTTTATTAAAGGTAAAAACTTATTTCACTTAAAACACAAACTGAGATAGTTTAAGTGCTACCTAGACAGAAGATTTACAGCCTATAGAGACATCAAATGATGACTCCTTGTACTAGTGATGTCATATTTCAGTGCTAAAAGAGTAGACTTTAATAGCTTTCTGTGAGAAAAAGAGAAATCCAGTTAAGAAATTAAGCAGCTACCAAAACAATGCTGGATAAAGCATTTTCATTATTTTTTTTGGTTTTTTTTTTAATATATGCCAGGTGTCATAAAAGCTTCCTAGGATCACATGTGTAAGCTCTGCGCTCTGAATGTCACTTTATTTAAAAAAAACATGAATAAAGGAAGATGCCCAAATATTACTGAACAACTTACAAACTTGTAGGTTTCAGGACAGATGTGCCCCAGTTTGTTTATTTAGCCATTAGTCACCTGTGACACTGCAACAACACAGTGACCACCACCTGAACTGCTATGCAGGTCCAACTGAAATGTTAGTGGCAAGATCACCATGCCCTCACTTTGAGCTTAAAAGCACACAAAATTCCAAGTTTTAACTCAAGTGAACCTCCAAAATGTATACTGCAAATTCCTGTATTACTTCAATCACATATTCATCCAGAGAATCTAAAAATCTTCCTATCATGCTCATATTACAAAGATAAAACAAATACCAGGATTAGTTGGGTTTTGGGTTGTTTTTTGTTTGTCTATTTGTTTGAAATCCCAGAGTTGAGTTAATTTCAATTTGCTCTGCAGCGTGCTATCATTTTTCCAAAAAAAATAACAAAATTAAATTAATCCCATGGATGGAGAAAAGCAGTGTTAAAGCTCCCATTGTAAGGCCACATGTTAGGAATTCAGTTTGGACAGACGGAGCAGTGCATTGGAACAGCAGTAGGAAAAACTTCACACTCAAAACCAACTCTGTTTGTAAAACTCAATTGTGCAACACACCAAAGTTTGTCTACAAAAGTATTTGGCACCAACATAATTTCTCCTCTACACTTTCCTTTACAAACTAGCAACACAGTTTCAAAGACATTACAGTTATGTAGCAAGTAGATAAATAAGTTTAAAAAAAAAAAAAGAGTAAAAAAAAAAATCTTTAGCGTGACAAGTTCTTGACCAAGTTAACATTGCCAAAGCGTCCAAAAGACTCAGGACAAGATAAACACACAAACACGGGCTGAGTGAATTTGGGACTCAGCAGAATGTGCTCATCAGAATTCAGTGAAGAGGAATTCTGAGAGAAGTAAGCAGAAGATGCACCTATTTGAATGGTTTTACTCCTGTTCACAAAGGTTTAATAGCACTTTTTTTTTTTTTGCATGCACGCAAAAAATATTGGCAGTAAATTTAGTGCTGATGAAAGATGCCAGATTGATAGCCCTAGGGACTGTATACACAGAACAGATATAGCACAGAGTGAGAAAGTTTGTACCTCTGCCAAAATGCCTTGCAATACACAGCTTATGCAATGATCTTCACCCTTCGCCCCTCCACTGAAAATGTCAAAAATATTGCTGCTTAGTGTTCATTATAAGGGAAAATATAATGTGGGCAGTTACGAGCATCAGTAGGAACAGAATCCAAGGCATCAGCTCCTTTAAAAATATTTAATTTTCTGCTGAATGGTTCTTTTGTCAGCTCTGAACTTTGCTGCTGTGTTTATAAGGCTGCAAAGTCAACCTGCACCTGGTGTGAAAATACTTTCCTATCAAACAGCACATTATTACGACCGCAAAAGAGCAAAGGAGGAGTGGTTTAACAATTCTTTTCCAAATAAGCTTATATTAACACACATAACCATACACCTAGTGCTCAGAAACAATCTCAAAGGAGAAACAATTTGCTAAGTTTCACGTAATTGGTAGGTGAGCACTCACCCTCCAGTGATTTGCACCACTTCTGATCTAGAAGACTTTTAATGGACAGTAATTCCCTATTAATCAGGTTTTTAGCACCAGCCTGGAAGCTACACTGTCACATGGAGCAGGCAGGCTTCCAAGGAACCTTAGATTCTTATTTCCCTTACTACTAATAGCTTGGCCGAACAGCAAAACAACTTTACCCCAAACCAACTGTCCCTTGTCAACAGATTACACACAGAAAAGCAGTAAGTTAAGGTTTAAAAAGCGCAGTGGCTCTAAATACATGTGGCAATAGCTGGATTAAATTAGAAAAATATATGCTACAATCAGCAATTAACTTAAAAATAACTGTCCAAATGTCCTTGGGATACACTTTTAACGTATTAAGTGACTTTGTACATTGAAATTTCTCAAAAAAATATGTACAAAACTTACCATTTTCCTAATGTTTCAACAGTTTCTCAAGCATAACGACCAGGTCAGAAAGAGGCAGTCCTATAATGCATGCAAGATTCAGGATATAGCTGACAGTTCTAGAGGGGAAAAAAAAAGAAATAAAAAAAAATCATACATTTATCCTATAGAGATCTATGATTCAATGCAGGCAAGTGCTAAGGCAAAGCAAATAAAAGTATGAATAAAAATGTACAATTTCTAGTGTATGATCAATGTCAGGGCATTTTGGCTTTACTTAGCAAATGCTTCTCTGAATTATCTCACTTACTCTGAACAGCCCATTCAAAGATGACCCTAGCACCCCTGAGTGCTCTGACTGGCAATAAAAAAAAATGCAAAATTCTTTAATTAACCTTAATCATATATGGAATACATCATGGTAATAGAATAACTATACCTACTCTTGCTGTAGTCATAACTATCAATAAACTCTGATAAAGACTGCTGAATTAGGACATTACTAAACACTTGCTGTAAGAAAACCAAGTTCTGCTCCATGTTCTAAAAGTGCTATGAATTACTGAATTATCAGACTAATTAGTAAGAGATAAAAAAGCTATTAAAAACATAAAGTCCAGTTTAAAAATGGATCGAGGTCTATCCCATTATCCAGTGGAACAGTCTGTCCGTTTCCCTCAAGGCACAGAGAAGACTATAGCAGCACTCAGTGTAAAAGAGCAGAGTATTTTAGAATAAACTGCAGATAGGAAGAACTGCTGCATTTCACAAGGCATTTGCAAACTTTCTGAAACTCAGCCCAGTCCCTCTTCATGTCACATGCAGACCTGCCAACCAGAGAATAGTAAAGCCACAATTTTCTGTCCTAGGTTCCGTTGAACAGAGACACGTCAAACAAAAAGACTTGGTAAGCAGATGTGTTAACTTCTCACTTTACAGAGAAATAAGATACAAGAAATGAAGCAATTTGCCCAAAATCAGGCGGAAAGTCTGTTTCTCAGCCGTTAACTTGAAGATTAGTATACTCTGTGACCGCAAAAGTGATTTTGTCCTTTTCCTCCTCCCCAGAACTCCATCAGACCGTGGCCACCCACCTGCCACCGACAGGTTTTAACAGAGTATCCCTGACAGATGGACTCCGGTTTCTCAGAACTCAAAGACGTTTTGAAGATGGTCCTGAAATGATCTGCCGTTAAGACATTAGGGGAACGATGGAAAGGACAACGTCGCTACCACTGAATCACCGGCTTTACCTAGAAGGCAATTGCGAGAGGGTATCGGGCAGAAAGAAGCCGGCGAGGGCTGATGGCGGGAGATCCGCCGGAGCAAGATCCTGCACCTGCTGAGGGCGGCGGGGCGATCCAAAGAACCGAGTCCCGGAGTGACTATTTAGCCGCAGACGCGGAGATCAAAAGACTCCCGTGAAACGCCCAGGCAAACCTCAAACTAAATACGTAGCTCCTGGGACTTCCACCAACAATCGCGGAGCAGACCTCGCTCCACGGGCGCCTGGCAGAGCATTTCTCACCGGCCGAAGCCTCCCTCTCCTCAATGGCCAACCACCGCCGCACATCTTACCCCCCCTGGTTTGCTCCCGGGGCACCGCTCCGGGTGAAGGAGCCGCAGCTCCGGTACCTGCCAACCCGGCTGAGGCGGGCAGCGAGTTCAGACCGCCCGGGACCGGCCTCCTCTCGCCGCGTTCGCTCGTCTTACGGCGGGGCGCCGCCGCCACCGCCGGGCGGGCAACAGCG
>VWZK01022292.1:13992-30637 GCA_013396935.1 Baryphthengus martii | reverse complement strand
ATCGATGCTGGGGGCTGCCCCGGCCCGCTGTTCGGCCGCCCTGGTGCCCTCCCAGGGCGGGCTGGGTGTCGCGGCGCCGCGGTGTACCTGACGTGGTAGGGGTGCGGCCCATTTATACAGTGCTCTGGGGGCAGTGGCCTCTCGGCCTGGAGACTTGAGTCACTAGTGTTAAAATTTTGTTATAGAGTAAGTAGAGATGTAAATTTCTGTCCAGTTAATACTTTTGCGTTTGTATGTGAACTTTCTCTCTGGCAGTAAAAGCATGCCTGAGACTGTGGGTGATTACACAGCTAGCCCTCTGCACTTGCGTAATGTTTATTTTACATTTCTGCACAGGGTATTTTACCTGTAGAGATAGTGGGGGTAAGGTTTCAAAGTTTCAGACTCTTCTTTTGAAGCGTCTTTCAACAAACACAAGTTCTCTCGTGTTGAAGGTGGTATGACCGGAGTATTGTGTTGGGAAAATCGCTAAAGAAAATCACTTGGGAAAAAGGGCGCTTTTAATTTTTTTTTAATATTTTTTTTATTTCCTCCCTTTAGGTCCTGGAATCTTGACCCGAACTCTGCTCAATGCAGGTGTTAGAGTGGTAGCTCTAGAAAGCAATTCAGCTTTTCTTCCAAATTTACAGGTATGCTTTTGAATTCGGTAGCACATTTCTGAAACTTAATTAAAGGGAAAGTAAGAATTTAACCTACAATTGTGTACTAATTGTTGGAACAAAAAGGAATTAGCCAGAGAATTAGCAATATTTCCTATAAAGAGTTTAATGCATAAATTTGAGGCTAATACTAATCAGAGTCATTATAATTGTGTATGTTTAAGCAAGACAGCTACGTAGCTTTAAGAAACCTGTAAAAATGGTCTTGGTTATTCTGAGTATGTCATGGCATTATTTAACCTACTGTCCTGAAAATCAAAACACTTACTTTCACTTACTGTCACAACACTTGTGTTGCCCTTTCCTGTTCACCTTGACTTTGTGTGGATTCAAAGGTGGTCAGGCACAGAGCTGAAGGATTGTGTTACAGTGCTGCAAAGTAGAGGTTTCGAACCGAAGACTCTCGCCTAACTTACAATGTGTATAAAAGGCATTCTCTCTGCATGTATCAAGAATTCCAGTTATAAATCATTAAATGCAATGGTTTGCTTGGTTGAGTATAGCTTTTTTTTTTGGCAAAACATTGCAGAACATCTTATTAATTTAAGAATGTGTTTTAAAGCTCCAGTTGAACAGCACCAAAATGTCAAAATGCTCTGCAAAGTGAAGGAAGCCATTCCTCTTAGCAGCTGTAAGAAGCAGCTCTGAGATTTGACTCTGGTTGACTGAATAACAATTTTAGGTAGGGCTTGAACGTTTTTTGTTTGTTTGTTTGGGTTGGGTGTTTTGCAAGACAGGTTACTGCATCCGTATTGCTTCAACTGAAACTAATTCTATTCAGTCCCTAGAGAATAGCCTGGATGGACAATTAAAGGTAATTTACGGTGACTTCTTCAGACTGGATCCTTTGGTGACTGGACCAGTGAAACCACCTGCTATGTGTTCTGACAAACTCTTTGAGACCATGGGTGTAGCAGCGGTTCCTTGGAGGGCAGGTATATGTATATGATCCCATGTATTACAAATACATTTGAAGGATGCATAGGCAGTTCAGCAAAATTTTTGGGATTTGCTTGAGGTGTATGTTCTATGTAATATATATACTGGATTAGTGGATAGTATTTCCTGCATTTTAGCTTGATTTAGGTTCTGGATAGTTTCAAAAACCCCTAGTAACAATATGACATCTCAAGTATTTGATTGTATTAAAGGATTAGTTTAATGCAAGTTGGGCTTATCTTTGACTGAAGCTTGAATTATACTCATTCTTGAACAACATGAGCTGATGGACTTTCTTTTCTTAATTGTTTGTAGTTTAGACATTAGCATTAATGAGATTGCCTAGTACAAATTGCAAAATTTTAAATATACTTTTACACACTATTAAAACAGATGTACCTGTGAAAGTTTTTGGAATCTTACCACAAAAAAAGGAAAGGAACATACTTTGGAGGCTTCTGTTTGCCCTGTATGAATGCGGTTCCATATACAGATGTGGAAGAGTAGAACTCAACATCTTTATAAGTGAAAAAGAGTACAAGGTACGTGTAAGAGATTTTACCGGTAGTAAAGAAAAATCAGCGCTTCACAGAGCACAAACCCATTTTTATTGTATAGTTAATGTTTTTGCTACTAAATTTCTTTTTCTGTCAGATTTTTAAAGTCTATCTGTTTCCCATTTGTTCCCTTTATGGAGTAATAGCGCTGTCAAGAACCAGTCTGTTGTCACATAACCACAGATCTTAGAAGTGTGAAGACTGATCCTTGAGAAGTATATGCAGCAGCAGCTTTCCATTGTAACTTGTGAGGTGCTTGAATTCTGTAACATGTCTGTGCAACAAAATTATTTACTGGTTGCAGGTTATTCAAAATGCTTCATGAAGAGGGTTCAGAGTTACCAAATACCATACTTAGTGAGAAGCACTTGTCTTCTTGAGCCACGTTTGTGTGCAGTAATGAAAAAAACTGAGGCAAAATATGAGTGATTTACACACCTTTTTATGGAAGTTCTATACAGCAAGGTGCAGAGCAGCTTTCTGGGTTACGTGTTCCTAATTTATGCTGTCCCAAACCTCTAGAACTGTACTTAAGAGTCCAAGGGTACCTTTGCTTTCTGTGAAACTGTGAGATTCTTACAGAGTCACAAACCTTTGATTATCTGACGTATGCAAAGACTTCCAGGTGTGCTTACACAACCTTTGTTGTGTCTTAATGCCCTACTGAAGAAAAAAAAAGTCTTAAGCATATTCTGCAAAAAGACAGGTTGGACACCACTGAAATATCCACTTAAATAGTATGGTTTTACTGACCAGATTTTTGAGCAAACAGGGGGCAGCCTGTTAATTTAATGCTGTCACTGTTTTTTTTTTATTAAGTTTTATTGTGAACCCTATTAAAGGAGAGTTGTGTGCGTAGGTAAAAGCAATTGGAACGTTCTTTTAGTGGGCACTGTTGGTTTCTTTTTGGTTCGATTTATTTGGTTGATCATATGACGAGGTTCTCTACGTCTCTCTCCTTGCTACAATTTACTTCTTTATCTGCCCTGTTTGAGAACAATCACAGGTTTTTGGTTTGTTGATTGTTTTTTTTTTTCTTGCATAAGAATTGTTTGATCGGTAATATTGATCAGGGTGATGATTGTGCAGGCTGCTTAATGTTCAGTGAGGTGACCTGATGTTTGGCTTATGTGTGTCTTGTTGGGAATATTATCAGAGCGAGCTGAACTCTATCCTTTTAAGGTTTTTAGACAAAATACAAACCCTATTTTTCTTCTGTGTGAAACTTCTCTGTCTTAAGAGGGACCAGAAGATGTAAGCTGGAAATTCCTATACAGTTCAGTTATCCAAATAACTGCTATGAAGAAATACTGACTGCCATAATGTCTTCTCATCATGTGTTCTGACCAGATGTACTAAAGTAGCACAGATATTTGAAGCTTAATGTAACTTTACCTTGGAATTTTAGACTTAACTATGAATTTCTTAGCACTGGTTATATATACAAGAATTTTGCTTAGACAAAGAGGCAACCTTAGTTTTTGCAACAAAAATACTCTTTCTTTGCCACTTTTGTCTAGGTATTAACAGCAAAGCCTGGGGATGCGAGAGCTTACCAAGCACTTACTGTACTTTGGCAAGTAGGATGTGAAATTCAACTACTGCACATGGTAAGATTTTTATACCAGCTGACGTGGTCTAATGCTATGGACATGTTTTTAGAATGAACTTTATAGCGTTTTACTACTGTAAATTAATTTGAAGCTAATTTGACTTTTAAATTAGTTGGAAAAGTCCTGAAAACTTTTGGGTGTAGAAACCTGAAACAGTGGTGTTTTGTGTAGAACTCAATTAAGCAGCACCATTATTAACTCTGATGGCAGTATTTTCATTGCAAGCCACTGTACTCAAAAACATTTGTTCTCAGAAGCTGATAAGATATAAAAGAGATGTTTGTGCAACAGGTAAGTCTTTTCCATCTCACTGTGTGTGAGACTAGGAGACTGCTCTTTTGATCCGTCACAGTCTGTTCTTTCTTAGATCCTCTGTGTGTTGCCATCATGTATGCGTTTGACTTCCTGAGCTGTACTCAGTAGAAATACTTCTTTTAGTCTTTGTGCCATTATGTTCCAAGCAGGCCTGCTTCTCTTGCTAGTCAGTAACTACCTTACCTTGTTTTTTTAATGTTGTCCTTCCACCTGCACCTGAGCACGTGGCCATCAGCTTTCACTTACTTCATGCTCTTTAGATTTATCTTTGTTTGGGCTCTTGTTTTTCTAGGGACCTACCTTCATAGTTTAAAAGTTTTGCTAAGCTAGAATTAAGTTTCCACTATCAGTTGTCTTCCAAATACCTTATAACACAAGGTATATATTAAGGTAAACATTAAGGAGTTGAAGAGTAAGGTGGTACGTGTTGAAGATGGTCATCTGACTAACAGGAATGAAGAAAAAGCAGAAGCATCCAATGTGTTTTTTTTGCCTCAGTCTTTAATAATACTGATAGATCTTGGACTGCCTGGTCCCCTGAGAGTCAGAGGAGCACGGATGTGGGAACAGTGGCTTTCCATTTGCGGACACTGAAATTGCAAGAGACCTGCTGTATCAGCTGAATGTTCACAAGTCCATGGGGCCTGATGGGATTCATCCCAGAGTACTGAAGGAGCTAGTGGATGTTATGGCAGGACCCCTCTGGACCATCTACCAAAGGTCTTGGGAGCCTGGGGAGGTCCCTGCTGACGGGCAGCTAGCCCATGTTATTCCAACCTACAAAACGGGGATGAGGGAAGACCCAGGGAACTACAGGGCTGGGAGTCTAACCTCTGTTCCTGGAAAAACTATGGAGAAGTTTATGCTGGGTACTATAGAATGGCATTTAAAGAATAATGCACTCATCAGGCACAGTCAACACAGGTTCACAAAGGAAAGTCCAGTTTAATCTGATAGCCTTCTGTGATAAGGTCGCCCGCCTAGTGGGTGAAGGGAAGGTGGGGGATGTCATCTATCTGGATTTTATTAAAGCTTTTGATGCTGTCCCTCACAGCATCCCCCTGGGCAAGTCATCCAGCTGTGGGATGAGTGGGTTCACGGTGCACTGGGCGAAGAATTGGATGAAGGGCAGGTCTCAAAGGGTTGTAGTGAATGGGGCTACACCTGCCTGGTGACCAGCTGGTCAAAAGAAGTGATTGTCCCACTGTATTCAACATTGGTGCAGCCTCACTTTAAATAATACTGCATGCAGTTCTGGGCCCCACAATTTAAGAAGTTTGTGAAAGTTCTTGATTGAGTCCAGAGAAGGACGACAGTTGTTCAAAGGGCAGGAAGGAATGTCCTATGAGGAGTGGCTAAGGACTTAGGGCTTGTCTTAGTTTGGAGCAGAGGAGACTGAGGGGTGACCTCATTCCTCTGTACAGCTTTCTGAGGAGGGCCAGTGGAGAAGGAGGTGCTCATTTTCTGTCCCTGCTATCTAGTGACAGGACAGGTGGAAATGATTCAAAGCTGCATCAGGGGAGGTTTACACTGGACAGTAGGAAGCATTTCTTTCCTGAGAGGGTGGTCAAACACTGGAATAGGTTTCCTAGAGAGGTGATCGATGCCCCAAGGCTGGCAATGGCCTTGAGGAGTTTGGACAATGCCTTTGTAACATGATTTAACTTTTGGTCAGCCCTGAATTTCTCAAGCAGTTGGACTAGATGATCATTGTAGGTCCCTTCCGATTGAAATTATTCCATCCCAGCAAAGCACTTCAGTTCTGTCATATATTTTCTCCCTCCCTTAGGAACCTTGGTCATCATTTGTAACTAATTTGAAACACGGGGGACTGGCGGTACCAAAAAGCATGGTAAGATCATCCTGTACAACTTTCTCTTTTTGAAGATGGAGCTAAACCACTTTTAATTAAAGCTTAAAAGAACTTTGTAACAGCATTTACACATGTATTTTTTTAGAAGTGTTCTAATTAAAACTTAGAGACAGCATGTAGATGCATCAGAAGTGGGGTGAAGAATTGCTCTGGCATAGAAACTGGAATAAACTAATACTTTTATTGTCTATGATGCAAAAATATAGTGAATAAATAGCATAAAGGGATACGAACAGATAAAGTCTTTTGAAAAAGAAGTTACTGACAGGGTCACATCTACCTGCTTGAACAAAACTAGTGTTACTACAATTAATAGCCCAATCAGCATGCTCCTGGTTTTGATTAAAATGGTCATTCACATGTCCAGCGTGGAGTCTGTGTGATAGTTAATTGCTGGAAAGTGTGAGTCTTGAAGCTTAAATTTGTGAAGTGGAAAAATACCTTGTGTAAAGTTCTTCTCTTTTTTAGAGAAGTAATGATGTTCCTTTGAATAATATAAGAATAGTTCTATTTAATGCCAGTAATATAAAAGCATATTTACTTAATATTTGGCTTTGCCTTCCCCAGAAGACAGCTCTGGTAGTATATTGAGTGGTGTTTGAAATGTTACTGCACAATGTAAGTGAGCGGGTGTGCCTTACGCGTTTCGGTGTGTTGCCACCGAGAAAGGCCTCTCAGGTGCATTACGCAAGATGTGTCGGCACAGCCTTCGGAGAAGTACAGATCCGAGATCTCTGGGATGATCTATCCCTTGCTGCCAATGCAGAAGTACGTTTATTTCCGTTAAAGACTCTGCTCCATCTCAATTTCATAAAATCCTCAAATTGCAATAGTGTCTTAGCGTTACACTCAAATAATTCCATTTTTATATACAAAAGGCAGACAGTTGAAATGACCTAATCTGACACTTTGTAGAGTATAGGAATACTATAGATCATATAATCGCTCCAAAACTCACATCAAGCCTGTATTTTCTATTGCAACTAAGAAAGTTCAATCTTAAAAAATAAGAAAAAAACCAAAGTGACAGTCTGTTTTGTTTCCTCTTTATCTTCCTGTTTGAGAAGTGGGGGAGGTAAAGCATCCTTTTTCTAGAAGCAAATTTTAAAGCCTCAGCTTCCCATGAAATCATCTTGTTCAGACTTGTAAAACTCTTTAAGAAATGTTACTGATGGCACATACAAAACACTCTTAGCTTTCTTAAAAATGACTCTTCAGTGACTTGTTTTGTTTTTCTTGCAGTGGCTGCCAAATGACCATTTATGTTTGGTACGACTGACTCCTCAGCAAAATCTATTTACAGGAGGCTTGAAGCCCACAAATTCATCTACCTTTATTTTCATGGTGAAACAGTGTCTTGTTAGACCAAAGTCTAGACTTACTGATAGATTAAAGTAAGTAAGAAAGAATTACTCTCTTCAGAGAAATATAGGAAAATACTGATATACGTTCTCAAAGCAGTGTTTATTTGTACCTGAAATACAGCTTTGTTTTGTCTTTTTTTTTTTTTTTTTTAAATTTATTATCTATATGTAGAATAGAAGATTTCATTCCTGCAACCCACAACACAATATTTTGGGCACTGTTCTTGGCCTGTATTCACAGGTGATAAAAACTTGAGGTTTGACAGGAAGATCACCAAATATTTAGAACGCCAATGAGCACTAATTGTCTGTACCTCCAATGGCAGTGAGGTCATGTATTTGCAAGAAGTTTTCTCTTAATTTCACAGACATAATAATTAAGTCATCTAAAGTTTTTCACATATAGAAATTAAAAGCTGAGAAAGAGTTTCAGTCTATAACAGACATCAAAGTAATGCCAATGAAAGCAGCTGAAGGTTACTGAAGGTGGAGTGTGGATGTCCTCAAATGTCTTTCTGTTATCTAATTACAAAGTTAGGCTTCAGACTTATTTACCAGCCATGCAATTTTGGTACTACATTGGAGCTTTTCACTTTGCCACTTTGCTTGCTTTATGATCAGTAGATTTCTGTTTCCCCTAAACAGGAAGTGTTTGCAGTCTGGAAGGCATTGACTTCAACATGTTAATGAAAGTAATTTGTATATTTCTCATTTGCTGGTAGTAGTTTATGGAAGTTAATTTCCAGAAAATGAGGAAGGAAAAAAAAAAAAAAGGCAGCTAATAAATTCCCGTAACTCATTTAGCAAAGACAATTGCAAAGAGCCCTAATGGATTTCTTTAGTAAAGCTCAGTGGTTTACCTAAGCTCCACTCTGTCCTTTGGCCAGGAAGTGGGGCTGACCTTGAAGGCTTCTGATGTGCATCCTCTGTGTATTTATACACCCTATTCTTATCTGGGAAAGAGTGTATGTATTTGCACATTTAGAAAAGGTCTGTTTTTCATAGCAATGATGTAGATGGAGAGACAGTGGATACATCTGTTTATATATAGAAGAAAATACATAGGAGATGTAAGTTGCACTAACTCATGCTATACTGAGTCATCTTCTTGAAGATGACCTTGGCGTTGATTTCTCAGGCATTGAAGACTAGCCCCTGTTTATGCTGTGATGCCTGTTACTGACATAGGCAGTTGGGGTGCAGGAGGGAGAGCACCCACCCTCTAATGAGGAGGCTTCTGTGGTTTGGTGTTGTCTGTGTCTACTGGGGCTTTATTTAGTATTTGTATGTCTTACTAGCAGAGGTTTCTTCCTGTTTGCAGTATGGGTTGACAATAGCTTGTGTTGCAGGAAGATGTTAGCGTCTAGAAGCTGCAAAAAAGTGAAATGGATCTGCCGAGAATGTTTCTTGTTCTTTAATTTTTCACAGAAAGAAATGTTCCGTTATGATTTTTTGTTCGTTTCTTTGTTACAGTTCATGGAGCCTGGACAGCGATGGTAAATTGTTGAGAGAGCTAGAAATTCCGAAAAATGCTGCAACACGTGACTTATACCCAGAAGACTATAGGCGTCTTTTTGAGGCTTTGCAAAACTCTAATATGTTTACTGAAACCTGGTTCCATGATGAAGCCTTGGAAAGTATAAGGAACATAAACTTATAAACGTAAAGCTGCTGTCTTTTGGAAGATCACCTTTGCTTCTGGAAGATTACTTTGATAAGAAATGATTTAAATAAAATCGGAGATACGGTTAGCTAGATGACTTTCTGTCCAAACAGGAAAATAAATTTAGCAAGTAGCAAGAGCCCTTCTACACAGGATGAAAGTAACGGATTCACAGTTATTTGATCATAGTCCTATCTAGAATGGACAAACTTTGCCTCTTTTCCAGGAGTATATTACTGACCTGTTGCTTTTGGATGTGCCACTTAAATGGAACTTTTTGTTATACTGCTGTGTATTTACAACTCTTGAAAAAAAACCGTAACAGAGCAAATATCATCATTTGTGTGGACTGTATTTTAGTGTTCAGTGATTTAAATACCCTTTCACAGATTCCCAAAATACAGAGGTCATTTCCAATGACTGAATCTGTTACCTTGTCTCCTGACCTAAAAACCTTCCAGTCTAAAGTCAATATTAATAAATCAATAGTGGTGGGTTAGTAAAAGACAAGGTAATGACATAATGATAAAACATCATCTGAGAGCTGGGGTTTTTTAACTAAAGATTGTTATATCTCTGGGAAAAAAAGTTGTAAGAATTCTTTCTTTTGAAAATTTGAAAACAACACTGGGCAACTTGTTTTAGTTTACAATATGTGAACACCTATATGTTTATCGGCTTTATCTTATTTTAGGTCTAAAACAAGAGTCACCAGAATATTCAGTGCTGTATAAACAGTTTTTGGGGAAAAAAATCATCTTACCTGCAACCTTTGTCAGTATGTACTTGTTCAATGTGTATTATATGTACAAAATACCTTGCTTCAAAAACCATATGCTATTAAAATTCTCTTTTTAGCTATAGTACTCTATAATGCAACCTGTTCCTAGTTTCTCTCCCTGTCTTACCATGTAACTGTTTTTTGTTGTCCGATAGCTCTGGCAGGTTGTAGTGGTTCTGTGTTCTGTACCGTTTCCTCTAGGAAGAGTTGTGGCCAAAAATAACACTGGTTTTTTGGTTTGTGGGGTTTTTTTTTGTTTTTTTTTTTATTTGTAGCAGAGCATGAGTTAATAAAATGCCTTTTTGGTAAAGGCTGGCTATTTTTCAGGCTTTGGAAAACAGCAGTGACCAAAACAATGCGAACACAGAACCATATTTCTTAAGCATAGTGTGAGGTATAGATGTGACAGGCACTCATCTCTGTCTTCTTCCTGCTGCAGAAAGAAAATTGACTTCAGGCAGCCTTGCTTCACTCTCCTAGCTAGGTTGCAGCTCTCTCTTTAAGCTGCTGGTAAAGCCTTTGCAATGTTACGATGAAACTACTGGAAAGGCTGAGGTTTAATTTGCAGTCTATCTCAGAGCATTAGTAGTGTTCTGTTGTAGGTCATGAAGATTTGAGGATTTTTTTTCTGTTCGCATCTCTTACTGTTTCAGATAACTTGCATTATAAATTGACTATGGATGGCAAACTTGCATTAACAGAAGCAATTGCACCTTTTTTTCATTCTCAGTAGATGGTAAGTGTCTTATCTGCTGGTCTATGAGAATATAGTGTCTCCTGGCCTGATTCCCAGGACCCCCTTGAGTCAGATACCTTGCTCTTGTTGCAGCAAGATGTCTTATATCAACATACCAGAGGCATTCAGTGCAGAAAGTATAAGACCACCACTGTCCATGTAAACTCCTTTAACTGTGTTGCTGATAAAATTTCAAGCATAAACCGAAAGAAAATTCTTTGCTGTGATTTTTTTCTTTTTTTGATGCTGTTGGAAAACAGCATTTGCTGAGCCAATGCGGACACTTCCATGGTAACAACTATAGGAGTCTGTAATTGGGGACTTGAAATGAGGAGATTTAATGCTAACCAGAGCTCTGCCATTAAGCATGAGTGTAAGCAATGTGTTTATCCCTGATGATCACAAATGTGAAATAAAGAGAACAGTGGCTGTCGTTTATAAAAATGCGTTTGTTATTGATGGAAGAGATGGCAAAAAAGTGAAAATTACTGGTATACATGAATAAATGACAGGAGAGTGAAATTAAAGTAGGTCTATGGATTGGATTAATTGATGCCATCCCCTCAGCACTTCATACTATTTGTGGGTTTACATCTTCTGTAGGATAACATTGAATGGAAACTTTCACTGAAGTTTTAAATTGCATATAAAGGCTTCTCATGCATTTTTGTTAAGGTTTTTCATGAACCCTGTACTACCTGTTCATTTCCTTTGCATATCTGTCTTTGCCATATTCCTCAGTATGTTGATGGGAAAGTGAACCAACCTTTCTTCAACTATTTGATGCATATAAATGCAGACAGAACTTGCAAGTAGGAAAACAGTATATAAATTCAGGTTAATATTTACAGTTTAATAACCCTTAAAAATGCTATTCTAAGAGAAAACAAAACTGCAAATTCATTCAAAATTTAAAATTACAGACATTCTTAGAAGAGAAGTTTGTCCTGACTTTGAGACCAAAAGGCTTAAAGGAATTGCTTTTCTATTGTGATGGGATAGCAAAGTTTCCCATTTCTGAAAGTGCACTAATTTGCAAGTGAGTTACTGTGCCAGATTAATAAAAAGTATTTTGAAGTTAGCACTGCTGCACAATTCAGTTGCTTTTTATGTAGTTTTGGGTTACGACACTTCTTATACATAAGATACAAAGTAATAGATTTTTAAAATTACATTAATTAGCTGCAAGTTTGGGGGCAGATTTATTTATTCCTGTTTTGCTGCCTTTGTGATCTTGGATGAGATGAAGGTTGCAAGATACTTCATAGAAGGTCCACAGCATAGCACATGCCTTTCAATTATTTCTAGACTGGGGGGTTGTGGTTTCCTTTTTTTCTTCTTTTTTTTTTTTTTTTCTCAAGACCAGTTTTATTAAAGGACCTTTAAAACATGAACCACCCATAATACATCTATCAAATAGAACTCTTCAGTATTGCTCCCGCTCTTCAAATACTGTTTCTTAGACGAGTTGCCAAGAAAGTGGCCTTTGGCCTGATATACTAAAGCACCAATATATCATAGTTTGTACATTGATTGTAACTTCAGAGGTGCTAAGTCTTTTCTAATGGCCATCATCTATCTATCCATCTGCCTGTAAAAGAGAATTACATGACTGGGATGGCAATTGCCTGAAGTTTTACTACTTAACTATATTAAAATCATAGCAAACACAAATACAAACAGAAAGAAATTTGGTCCTTATGTTGCCCAGATAATGAGAAATTTTGCCACTTGGAATTAGGAGATCGATCAGGTTGGGTTCTATAGGTAGTAGTTTGCTTTTGATCCAGAATGGTTTGTGACCATGTATTAATTAAAACAGTAGATGATGTGATGAGAGGTTGTTAAGGTGGAATGTGTTTGTACTGGTTGCTAGGCTTGTTCAGCATTGGACATTTTAATAATTACAGCTTAGCCTTACAGATAATAATGATAATGGTGATAGAAACATCCACATAAAACTTGACAAACAGATTGTGTGATGTAGTTAAGATGTGCAAGTAGGATAGGAAGAACCTGAAGCTTCCTGAGAAACATGTTGAATGAATTGTTCTGGCAGGCTAAATGCAATCTAAGAGGCCGTAGATTGAAAACTACGCTGTAAGCTTTGTAAGCCTTTAATTAGCAAAGCTGTGCCTTTCTTCTGTAAACATCGAGGAAATGGAAACAAGTAACTTCTCCAGAAAGGACAAGAAATGAGTGGGAGGGAAGCATTTACTCACTCCCATTGTACCCTTGTTGAGTAGTTATTGCATCTTTCCTTGAGACTGCTGTTTAACTTGTCGCTGCTAAAAACAGACACACTGGCTCTCCCCACCTGGTAGAACACAGCATGCAGCAAGCATACGAAGCCCAAGGGAAATGAGGGGTAGTTAAGATACACCACATGCCACAGTCAGTTACTCATAATATAAGCAAGACTTTAACGCTTCATGTGGTTGATCCTATTGGTAAGACACAAAATACACCAACAGCTAAGATGTTAACGCTGAAGAACTTCAGAAGCTTGCTTCCGCCATCTGAAGGAAATTAATGTATTTGAGGCAGGGAAGACTCAGATCACAGACTAATAGAATGGCTTGAGTTGGAAGGGACCTTAAAGATCATCTAGTTCCAACCTCCCTGCTATGGGCAGGGACACCTCCCACTAGAGCAGGTTGCTCAGAGCCTCACCCAGCCTGGTCTTAAACACTTCCAGGAATGAGGAGTCCACAACTTCTCTGGGTAACCTGTTCCAGTGTCTCACCACCTTCACAGTGAAGAACTTTCTGGTTGAGGCTGGTGAGAGGCCTAGAAAATATGCCTTACAAAGAGCGGCTGAGAGAACTGGGGTTGTTTAGTCTGGAGAAGAGGAGGCTGAGAGGAGACCTCACTGCTCTCTACCTAAAAGGAGGTTGTAGCGAGGCTGGTGCCGGTCTCTTTTCTCAAGTTACTAATGACAGGACGAGGGGAAATGGCCTCAAGTTGTGCAAGGGGAGGTTTAGATTGGATATTAGGAAGAAATTCTTTCCTGAGAGAGTGGTTAGGCACTGGAACAGGCTGCCCAGGGAGGGGGTGGAGTCACCATCCCTGGAGGTGTTTGAGACGAGTAGATGTAGCACTTGAGGCTATGGTCTAGGAGTTAGGGATGCTGGGATGAAGGCTGGACTAGATGATCCTGGAGGTCCTTTCCAACCATAATGATTCTATGATTCTATGATTCTTCCTAATCATCTGATCTAAATCTACCTTCTTTCAGTTTAAAGCCATTACCCCTTTTCTTACAAGTAGAAAAAAAAAAAGTAGAAAGTTTTTGTAAAGTTGGTAGTAAAAAATGAACAGGTAAGCTCTATGTAGCTGAGTGAAAGTTATTATGACTTCTTGCTTAAAATGCTCCTGCAGTTAGTTCTTTTTAATTTTATATTCTAGAATCAATTTTTAGCTAGCACGCCAACATTAAAAGTGAAGAGACCTCATCAGGATATTCTTATGTGTGTTCATAAAAGATCTGTCTGTGCTTTCAACTAAGTATTTGATAGTTATTTTATGCTGTTAGTGACACAGATTTTGTACTAATCCAAAATGTAACATTTTGTGTTTTGAGCCATATCTTGCTCTCAGAAAAATTCAGTTTTGTGCCTTGTTGGTTGGAATGAGTATTGCACATCCAGGACTAAAGAGGAGAATTTTGATGATTTCATTATTACAATTCTTTCTGCAAATTTGTGTTGTAAAACATGCTGGCTTGAAATAGAAGAGCTAAACTTCTACTACAGTGTTTCATCTACCAGGAGTAAGGAAGTATGACTAATTCAGCACCATCAGGAGCAATTAAGTGGTATTTCCCACAGAAGTGTCTTCACTGCATGCCTTGACAACTGCTTCTGTCCAGAATATGTCATGCATTTTAAAAAGCTGTTGGGAAGTCTGACGTATCTAGGTCAGTGGGTGACTCAGTCATTTAAAAACCCCATACTAATGACATGAATTAATTCAATTAGTCAAGGGCTAAAAAACCACTTATTGGAATATATGACCATAATATCGTTATGCTTTTCAGAAATTTCAGACTGACGTTTCCAAAAACATCTGAGTCATTCTTGAGTATCTCAATAGTACTGTAATTGAACACTTTTAAAAAATTTACTAGAATTAAAGATAAGCATAGTAATGCACATAAGTATCTGACAGCTAGATTGCTGGCCCTTCTTTTGGTAAAGAATTGCGTCTCTGCAGCATTTAAGTGAATGCCAAAATCTATTTTTCTGTGGGAATCCTGTGACTTGATGTACCTTGGTTCTTCCCAACAGCAGTGTTTTGGATGTGCATATTGCTGTTTCTGATGACCCTGTTGCAACTTGGATAAAAACAGCTGCAGACTGAAATAATCATTACTGAAAACAAATTTGAGTGTGTTTTAGAAATGAAAAGCTGTTTTGCAGAACGGTTTGTCTGTCTCTAAGTGTTCTTTGACAGGATGACTCAATGCTCCTTTCCAAAGCACAAGCCCTAACCTCCCTCTGTAGGCATAATAAGAAAAAACAGAGAAGTGTATCTGCAGTTTAGCATTTAGGCAGCATCACATGTGTAATCTCAGTGAATAAAAGCTACGTAGACCCATACGGAGCATACTTATCATGTCATGGGCTTTGAGCATCACCATTTTGGAGTGGTGCTCTCAGTTCACGAGCAGCTTCCATCCCAGCCATACTTTCTTGTATTCAGAACCTAATGAGATCCAGAAATATGTCCAGATGTGAGCTCAGAAGTAAAATGTCCTGTCTCGGGCTGTTTTTTGACAGAATCATTATCCTATCTCTTCCATTGTGAACCAAACTTTAATATTTTGATCAAGATAACAAATGGAAAGGTTTATCTTTTGCAACAAATGGGTTTACAAATGATGAAGCTTCTGCCTGAGATCCGACTGCTCTACGGTGGTTTCAGTACTGCATCAGTGAAGAAAAAATGCAGACAACTCTTGGGTGTCAGTACAAAATGAGCGTGATTTTCTCCTTGTGGTACACTGAAGGATGCAGCTGACTTGCTGCGTTCATAAACATCAGCCACACAGATGGAGAGGCTTTCTGGTTTCCTGCAGCCCCTTGCAGGACGTGTCCTCAGGGCCAGGGCTGAGGAGGGCCACCCACCTTTGTGCAGCGCAGAGTCAGGGGAAGTTGATTTTACTACATATGCAGCTGCAGGTATGCAACTTTTACTTCCTATTGCGAGAAATATCTCAATGAAAAATAAGGACAAAGTCTGTGAAGCAAAAACTAAAATTTATTACAGCGCTGGATGCACAGGGAAAAAGAGTTTCCTCTGGGTGCACCGTTCTAATCACAGTCAGGCTTATTTATGATGTAGCTGGTTTACATATTCATAGTGTCCTCCCTAAATATCATGCATATTCTATACATTTCTGGAACTTCATTTACATTCTCCTCCTCCTTTTTGAGTCTGCATATTATCACCTAGAGGGTCTTCTTAGGGGGCTTGAGATGAAGGCTAGAAGTCTTCCTCCTTGTTAAACTTTTGACCTCTGATTCCTGTGCATGCTCTGTCATCTTCCTAGTACCTGCAACTTGTCTTTCTTCTTTACTTCTTTGTTCCAGAAAGGAGTAGATGAGTTACTACCCTGTCCAAGGTCCCTTTACCTGGCCGCCCCCACCCTGTCTGTGTTTGCCCCCCTTTTGAGTACTGAGAGCTCACATTCTTCACATCCGCCTTAGCTGAAGCAAAATTTACTACTTGATCACACTATGCATTTTTTTTTCCCACTTTTGTGTCAGTATGGTACTGAAGCTGTCACGGTGCTGGACAAGGCTGATGTGGCACCTGGAACTTCCAATCAATTCTGGTTTCTTCTGCAGCTGAAGACCAGGCTGGCCGCAGGCTGCCTGCCTCAGAAGGATCCCCAATCTCCCGGTTAACGAGGTTTATGATTGGACACCTTCTCACTGTCTCATTGCCTTTTAAACAATCCAACCGACAAAGAAAGTTACAAAGTAACTGAAAAATCTCAACTATATCCCCTCTTTGTAACTGGCCGCAGAAACACTGATAAAGCACTTGGTTTGGCACCACCGGTGCCTTCTTAATGGAAGCATGTTATTAAGCCTCGCTCTAGGCAAAGGCCTGTCCTCTGCTCCGCGACCCCTCGGCA
>VWZK01022292.1:0-13763 GCA_013396935.1 Baryphthengus martii | reverse complement strand
GGAGCGCTGCTGGAGGACTCGTCGCTTCTGGAGGCGAAAGGCTGGCCCGGCCGGCATTGGCCGTGGGGGCCCCGGGGCGCGGCGAGCGCTGAGGCACTGCCCCCGGCCTGCTCGCCCCTGCCGGTGGCGGTGGGGAGAAAGCACTCCCCCGCCGTAGCCCCGCAAATCCTGTTTCAGGCACTGGCCCTCCGGAAACAGGCCGCCAGATGCGGCTCAGTTTCCCGCCGCCTGCCCGAAGTTACCCTCTGGCAGGAGCACGTGGGTTTGAGACAAGCCCTGAACAAGCGCCTTCTTCCACCACATCCTTACGAGTGAAAACTGACAGACCCACAGGAGATAAAAAGCCCCGGGCCCGTAACTGTTTGTTGCCTTTAGTAATTTTTTCGGCATGATAGATTTGTGAGAGCCCTGTTTGTAGATGTGTTAATACCGGAAACATACTTCTGGGCAGTCCAAAACCTTATGTGAAGACCAAGAGTTGAAAAAGAGAGACAATTCAGTACTGCTAAGCCTTTGCCTTTGTTTTGTTTTGTTTGAGATTTTTTTGGCTTGTTTGGTTTTGTTATTTTTTCTTTTTGGAGTTATTCCGTGTTTCATTTGTTGAAACATGCCCAGCGTTTTGCTTGATATCCTTACAGGGCATCTCAGTTTCCACTTAAAGAGAGAAGTATGACGATGTGTACCAGATAACACTTGAAAGTAAAAAACATCAAAAACATCAGCACATAAGAAAAACAAAGGCAAGAAAGATTTTTAGCTAATGTATCTGTGAAGTCTGGCTTGTGACATCAGGGTCCTTTGGGGTGGTGACTGCCTGTACCTTCTCAGCTTCCAAGTTGTGAGAGGCTGCAGGCTTCAGAAGACAGGCTGAGTGTGGCAACAGGCAGAATGAAAATTAATCCCAAGTGTTTGGATATAGAGGTGTAACCAGGGTAAGATTTGTTGCAAGAAATAGCAGTGTTACCAAATGATAATGAAAGTTCATGCATTGGTGAAAGTCCAGTTAAAAAAGCTAAGTTAAAAATATTTTTTCACCCCTCTAGCTTCCATTGCAAAATGTACTGTTACTGGACAGTTTATAGATCAAGACTGTGGAAGGTAACGTTCTTACTCATCTAATTAAAGGCAGTGGCTTCTTACTTAACGGACTTTGTTAAATTAGCGATATGTATATCCATACAGAAGCCCTTTGTTTTTTTTTATAACATATGGAAATTAGAAAAATGGTGACATTCTACCGAAGTGGAATGTGGAATCAAAGTGTTTCATGAATACCCAGTGTGATCTTTGTTGAAAGCCAAGTATCAGAAAAATCATTACTACTCATTTCTAGGACTACAAATGAACGTCACGTTATCTGCTACTGTTCCTGTTTTTCACTCTGATCTTTAGGTGGCAGTACAGGAACACAAATTAACATTAATTTACCATTGACATTAATTTACCGTTTCAGCAATCTTGTTAGCTATAAAGTTAATGTTTCAGGCCATACACTGTGCTGTGTAATTCTACACTTAATCTCCCAACTCATAGTTGCAAATGTTGTTGGATGCAGCTTTTCACTGGGTGAGCCAGAAAATGGGTACTGATGTGCGGAATATCTTAATTTCTGGTCTGCCTGCAGAGAGGCAGCATGGTCTCACTGGAATCTGGGGTCACGGGCTTGTTCTAGATCTGACTTACTCTACAGCCTTAGCTGGGTTCTTACAGTGAGGGTCTGAAGTACCCAAGCAGGGTGAGGGTGGCTGTTGGGGGCAGAGTTTGCTGCTCTGATTCCGAGAGTTAAGCTAGGCTTGTACAGTAGTTCTACTTAGTCTTATCTCAAAGGGAATATTATTGGCCATTTAAAATACAGCAGTGTTCACATATATCTATAGTGCGTATATATGTGTGTGTATATATAGTGTTAGTGCATCTATCAGTAGAAGGACTGACATCCCTTCCTTAACTTGTTTGCCTGGTAGTACTATTTTATAGTGAAATTGAACTTTTTGGTCAGTGTTATTTGATCTATATTCTATATAGACCAGATGGCAGATTTTGGTAACTGTCTCCCCTTTTGTCATTTATTCTTACTCAAGAGATAATAATCCTGTATTTTCTGATGAATAGGTTCATGCTGCTTTTTTATTGACGGCTAGGCTAAAATATTCTGCTATAGCTGATTTAATATAGTAGCATAGCTGTTTTGAATTATACTCCATTAGCAGTTAAAAAAAATTCTGTCCTGAAGGAGGATACATAGTAAAGATTCGCTCGTAAAGCTACATTTTGATAAAGAAGAAAAGTGTTTGTTGACTGTACTTCTATGGAAGCAGTGTCCTGAGAGAACACAGGACATTGTGTGGCATGATGGTACCCTCTTTGCAAAAGAGTATCTGTTGCGTTAGGGTGGGTGCTTTGCTGGTAACGTGCTGCTTATGCTTTTATGACAGTCTGACAAGATCTGAATGGCCAGCATCTTCTGGCAATTTACTGGGGAGAGCAACAGAAAAGATTATTTCTCTCATATTAAGTAAACATTTTTCGTGTGACTTCTTTCCATGCTTTTAGTACCTCTTTAACGTGGGGTCAGTTGGCTGTACAGCTCAGTAGCAGGACTGAGAGGGTAGAAGAAGATGTTTTCTTTAGAAACTTAGGGGATTTCACTGTATTTGCCATTCTGCTGGACACTGATAAAGATTGTGAATAAAGCTGATTGCCAGTGATCCCTGGAGGCTTCCATTGCCTTTCTCTGGGAAGTCCTGGAAAATGCCGATTACATCATTTTAAATTTTTCTTCTCTATCCTTTACTTGGCTAGTAGGCTATAAAATGACCTTTCTTCCAGTCCCTGGAAATTTAGCTTAATTTATTCTTGCCACAATTATGTTATGTTCAGTGGGTCCCTGTTACTCATACGTGTCTTGGCATCCTCCTAGAGCTCGACTGAGTTAGAAAAGTAGGCTGTCCTTTCATGGAAGCTGTGCTTGATCAATCCTGGTAGATTGTATTCATCCAAGGGATGAATGATCTTATTCTTGATGGTAGTCTCCATTGTCTAGCCAAGGCTAGAAGCCGGGTTTGCAGTTAGTATAGTTGAGTGTGATGCTTGACATTTTTATTTCCTTAAAAAAGCAAAGTACTTCAAGCACTGGAACACTTGAGTTGCTTATATCTTTAGAGTTCTGCTGTTAATGTCACATGAGATTATAGATTCTATTGGAATAGACTGGAAAATATTTTCTTAACTTTCTATGCAAAATTTTAAGTTTAAAGGAAAAGACTTACTTTACCTATTTTTTCTGCCATTAATTGGTACTATCTTTAATACTGCTTATTTTTACTTCTGTGGTTTATTAGAATTTGCTTTTATGTAGGTGATCAGATTAGAAGTTCTCTTAAAATCTGGATATGGCCAGTTACTTCTCGATTTAACAAAGTAATCCAGTATCAGTAGTGACTTCTCCTGTAGGACAGTTTAACATTGCAAAGTTTGCTTGCACATGCTGTTTTATCAGGCTGTCCATTTTATCTGGTGGTGGTGTTCAATTTACTCAGCTCTTTAAATCTTTACATGTCTTTTAAAGCTGCTCTTTGTCTGATAAGTGAATGCAGAAGTGACATCTTGGTGCTCAGCTGTTCTTTTCCTCTGCGTATTCGATACTCTGTTGGCCATGAATCCCTGCTGGCTGAGTGTCCTGCGAGGTGTGTGGTGGTGATGGCACTGCCTGGTCTGATGTTCAGGTTTTGAATGGAAAAATACTCAGTATGTTACAGAATGGGATACATAAGGAAGGTGAAAGTCAGTTATGCCTTTGGTGTTTGTTTGCTCGTTACAGAACGTTTCTTTTTTGGGTTGTATTTACGAGAGTCCACTGCAGGAAAACTTGAGTCCTGGTGGATGGTTGGGAAAAAGCAAACAGATTTTATAGACTGTGTCTCAGAGAAGGCAGGGGAAAGAGGTAACAGTAGCCAGTTTCCAAATGCTATACTGCTTCTGCCTTTAAAGCAACACTGCAGAATAAGTGAGTATTTGAGAATAGGTATATGTACAATGTTATAGATAGAAAATGAAAGAGAAGACAGAAGTATTTGTTGTTTGGGTAAGGTCAGAGGTTCATATGCTCATAATGGAATAAGAGGAAGTATGACTGTTTTTGTATGGCTGTAACTTTTGTGAACTTTATCTAGAGAGAGGAAAAAAATGTAAGTTAGGACTGTTGGTAAGCTAGCCATGGCAGCAATATGGGAAATATTACCAGGAATTTCATGAATAGTTGAGCAATTACCAAGTGCTAAATGCAGGGCAGCAAGTGTGTGCTCCTTGCTCTTCTTCACCTGGCTTAAAAATAGCCAAGTGGACACGTTTCTACATTCAAGACTGTGTACTCAGTTCTGTGTCCTCAGCTTAGACACGCTCTTAAATTAGCTGCTGGTTTGTATTATTTTTAATAACAATATTACCTTATTTTGTCATGATCATGATGAAAGGTGGCATGCCATTGTCATAAAGCATGGAGTGCCTAGGTTAGTGGCATCCTGAAGGTACAAAAATACTGTTAGCTTATGACCATGATGTGGAATATTTTCAGTAGGGAGAAGTAGGGTTTGATTCGGAGAGTGGTGAAGGAGATGCTTGTGATTGTTGTACCACTGTGACCGTGGCTTGGACTAGTGCAGCTCTGCCTGAGGACAGCTAGCCCTTAACCCTCCAAGTGTACCTCTTTCACCTCACAATTGGAGGTTGAGAGAGGAGAGGAGAATCATAGAATGAATCATAGAATGGTTTGGGTTGGAAGGGACCTTAAAGATCATCTAGTTCCAACCCTCTGCCATGGACAGGGACACCTCTCACTAGAGATGTCCCTGCCCATGAGACAGAGGAGCTTGTTATTTTGGCTCTGTAGCAAAGGGCATTCCTCCATGAAGATGCTGTCATTCCCTAACAAACTTAAAATGTTTCCTGAAGAGCCAAAGAGAAGAGTCTCCATTAGCACAGCGCCTGAGTTCTGCTGCCTCCAGCTGTGCTGGGTGATTAGAAGGTGGGAGCGAAGGGATACTCCTTCTTTACCCATATAGAAGTTTAGCACATATGAGACTACTACTAATGCATGAGGCTATGAAGTCTACACTGGCTCCTTATTTATCTGTGAAAAATATTTTTGTTGTGGATTAATATGAAAGTAGCTTTAAAACTATGCTGGTTTCTTGGAAACACACCGTTTTGTTGCTCAGGGTGTTTATGGTGTATTTTGTTGTGTAAGTATGGAAAACTAGTATTTGATAATACATTCTTCGATTGTTAATTTTCCATCAATTCTCATCAAATGAAGGTTGTTAAGTATTATAGTTATATTTTTGTAGATATAAAACAATATCCTCATTTTATAGTTTGTTTATATAAAAAGTTGTTTGGGTTTTTGTTGTCTTTTGTAAACTGTTGTATTTCCATGATTGTTAATAGTCTGGAATAACAATTTTTTTTTTTAATTCCTTAAACTTACATATAAAAAAATAAATCTTAGACTCACCACACAAATAAATTTAAGTTGGTCAGTGTAACTTGGTGCCATGAGTTTGTTCACAGTAATATTTTGAAGATGTGGAAAGTACCGTGTATTTCATGTCCCTTCAGTGACATTCAAAATTCCAGACAGACTTTCAGTAGTCCTCAAGACGCATAACATGGTATGAAGTAGAGGAATATGAGCAAATTATATCTTATTAATGTTAATCATAGTATGGAAACAGTGTGACTATTAGAATCAGTTATGGTTTTGTGCTTCTAAGGTAAGATACTGGAAATTATATGCTGTATCTCGATGTAGCATTTCTGACTGATCAGTTAGGAGTGCAATTGCGGTGCTCTCATGTCTGATTTGGTGTGAAGTAAAGGCGAAGGTTGTGAAACAAAAAATTATGTGTGAGACATGAACTATGCATCAGTATTTCTGATTTCATGTAGATGTGTGAGAATGTTTCCCAAGACCTGAGAAATCGCTCACCACTGTCAACAGAGAAGCTTCTATCTGTAGCTGAATGATTAAAAACCTAAAGAGAAGTAGTATTTTCCTAAGAAGATACTTTCCCTCCCCCATATCATTTTACCATGACAGTGAGGATTGAAGCAACTTTATAAAGAGCAGGATAGAAATGCTTTTTTTCTGTCCTCATGCAAGCTGGAGCCGTAGGAGAAGTGGCTTCCAAGCTGCTGCCCCATGCTGCCAGGAAATTCTTCAGTGAGAGAGAGTGAAGAGTACAGGGTATTGACTGTGCTCTTCCACAGTGTCTCCTCCAGAGAAGCCCTGAACTTTCCTGTCTAAAGGAATAAAGCCTGTAGCAGAAATGACACTTACAGACTCCGTCTCCCATTCCTTCTGCTCAAAGTCAGGCTGAAGGTGGGGAAGAAGGAAACTCTGGCATTCAGGATGCCATTCACATGGAGTTGGCCTGGGCTGCCTGTTGATGCGGTTTGTCTCTCTCACAGCACCCGTTAGGATGGTCAGGAGTTTTGTGCATTGCTATAGGAAGTCTCTTTTGGTAGGTGTTTTCCTCAACTGACTGTTTCTTTCTCTTGGAGAATTGTTTTGGGAATGTAATTCAGGTTCTGCTTGCTGTAAACCCTCTCTTTTCTGTTGCACAGTATTTCAGTCCTCACTCCGTGACTCTTAACGGCTTTGGAAACTCTGGGCTTGCTTTAGGCAAGGTGTTGGTCCTTTCCCATCTTCTTCCCTTCCTTCCCTGCCTTGTGGTCTCAAAGCTGCTGTTAATTCTTTCTGCTGCCAACCTTCTTTTTGCTCCTGTTAATAACAGAAGAAATAGAGAAGGGAGAGGCATTGTTAAAAATAAATTCTCCCAGGTCAAGTGTTTATTGCCGTGCCTGTCATTTATGGAAAATTAAGATTGAAGTTTAGCCATGCTTTAAAAGTCCCTGAAGGTCTCACCGTGTTGTGATTTTGTGTTTACAATTTCCATGCATATACTACTCTGTAATTTGAAAGGTATTATATCAAAATTGTTGTGTCAAGCTGTGACTGACAATTTAAGTTGCAGTCATCTTGTAAATTCTTCTGAATTTAGGCTTTACTCTGTATCTACAATCCACACCTGATATTATATTTCTTTTCTGCGTAGTTCAATCCATAATATCAATGTTTTAAAATATTAATATGTTCTGCATGAATATTCTTTGCTTGTGGTAAATGATAAACCATGAAAATANGTTTTCCCCCTTCACTTTCCTCCGGGGACATTTTCTTTCCCGAACCTGGTGGGGGGAGGGGCCTGCCTTCCATCAGGGGATATTTTCTCCTCTGAATTTGTCTCGAATCGGGACAGTTTGTGAATTAGATTATCTTTAGTATTCATTTTCTCAGGGTGAATTGTAACTGTGCAAGTACAAAATTAAAATTAGTGCTACGAGGGAAAACATAAGTGATTAAAATTCTAACTAATGTAATATGTAATGACACAATTAGTTTAAGATATCTTCCGGGAAAGTTTTAAATGTTGTGTAAATTGCTGAAAGTTTTACGCTTTGTTAGAGAATTTATTGTTTAAAATCTTTAAGAACTGCTAATGATATCTTGTCCGTAGGCGCTGGAAGTCATTAATTGTTAGTGCTGCTTCCATTGCGGTTGTATTCAAAAGCCATTATGTGCTTTTGGCTCCACGGTGTATGGGATGATGCTGTTTTCTCCTGAAAAATCTACTGTCTTCTTCAGAACCAGTTGCTACAGCTGTTTTGAACTATTCAGAATTACATAGATGAGGTTTATAGAATTTTTGGCATGTCTCTCCATCCCACCTATTTGTGTCTTGAAGTGGGGTGCAGATCTGCATGACAGCCTCCCTGATGTCCTGGCTAGGAACTGCTGACAGGACAGGTACACTTGCCGCTCCCCTGACTCTTTGCTCTCCTTCCTGCAGCTTCTTCTGCTTCTCATTTGGCAGCTTTGCTGCTTCTCTGACCTAAACTGGCTCTTAGGGATGTCTTCAGGAGAATCAGGGCTTTTCAGGACTGGTTTGTTAGCGTGGAGGATGATTGATATTTTTTTGGGGTTTGGTTTTTTTTTTCTTTTTTTTTTTTTTTTCTCTGCCCTGTAGCCCACATCAGCCCTTGGCAATTGCCCAGTCTTGTTTCTACCATATTTTACTTCCCCAGAAGTGTTTCCTGCCATTAGCTTCAGTTTAGTAGAAGAAACACTGCAGGCATTTTCAGTTGTTTCTTGCCACAAATGAATTGTTTTCTTTTGGCTGCTGCCTTGGTTACATAGGAATGTCTTGACATTTCTGACTTTAATTTTGTCACCAATTTTACTTATTTCAGGATCTGTGCTTAATTCTTGCAACACAGAGTGCCTCTGAGGCTGAATGGGAGATTTTATTTAGAGGCCGAGGTAAAGCTGTGAATCATTCCTAAGGGCATCCTGATAACTGTAGGATTGTTGCCAAGTGACACAATTGGTTGAACATCAGTGAGTAGTTCTTATGATAACTCAAACTATAATCCCCTGTTCATGCAATATTTAACTTTCCTGTTTATCATCTTAGCTACCAGCTACCTTCAGCTCACGGCTGCTTCTGCTATTAGCTTGATTGCTCAAGCTTACGTGAAATTAAAGACTGAATATTTTTTTTTTTTTTAAGTAAGCTATCTTCTTGGCCTCTGAGTATCAGAGCAACTGATCCTCCAGTCAGTAGTCAGGCAAATACAAATTTTGGCAACACTGGGGAGGGCTTGCGCAGACATTAATATAGAGTTTGTGCACTGCCTGTGTAATCAGATTTCAGAATTTGAAGGAAAAATCCAAAAAGCAGCAAGTGTATTGAGAAGGACTTCTTAGGAGGGTGTAATTAGGAGTGGTTGTGACTCTTAACGACTATGAGCCCTTTCTTAAAATTCAAATAAATATGGCTCATTCATACAATTTAATTCAAATGACTTATTCAATTGCTAGGCTAGTGACCTGGAAAGATGATCTGTGTGATCACAGCATTCTTGGTAGTGGGAAGGATCATGGTAGAAGAGGGGGAAAGAAATTCAGACAAGATGTTTGGTGAAGCCTTGCCCTCAAAGAGGAAAGACCATGGGAAATGTTGAGCATGAAATAAGCGATATATTTTTCCTATGTAAAATCTTTGTTAGGTGTATTTAATGCTTCTCAAAGGCCAGAAACTTCTTATTTATTTGTCAAGAAAAGCCTGAAAGCAGCTCACTTGAGCATAAAAGTTCAAACTGGAGTGCCATCATGGTTTGGGGATTTTATTAAGTATTCCTTCTCTCTGATAAGACAAACTATAGCAGCTCTTATTCTTGCTGTGGCCTGATGTTGTTTTCCATCATGGAAACAGAGCTTGCAGCTCCTTCTGAGAGAAGCTGTATACTGAGAAACACTTCCTGTGTATAAAAGTATCTTTCACAAATTTTACCTTATCAATTTCTGTGCATCTTGTCCATATATGAGGAATAAATTCAAGTACGACTTTGCAGATCATTGTGCTAGGAATCTTTATTGAATATTGTGGAGTCTCCTTCTCTGGAGATTTTCAAAACCCGCCTGGACACGTTCCTGTGTAGCCTGCTCTAGGTGAACCTGCTTTGGCAGGAGTGTTGGACTAGATGATTTCCAGAGGTCACTTCCAACCCCTAACATTCTGTGATTCTGTGTGTGGGATGAGAAAGGTTTGTGTCAGGCTAGTGCACTGTGGTTTAATTTCCTCTGGAAAAAAAAATGAGCACAACCAACCACTTCAGAGATTTAGCTTCCTAAGTGTCTGTGTTGTTTAATAAATGAGACTGGCTGCTCGGCTATTTACAAATTTTATCCACTTGTCATGTTATTAGTTGCTGTTGCTGTAAAACAGATGGAATAGCTGTGGAAACAATTTATTGAAATACTGTATGGAACTCAACATGTACTGATAGATTTATCTGAAGTTTTTGCCCCAGGGAATAAAAGAGGCTATTCAGTAATCCATACAAGATATATATCACAAGTGTAAAACAGATAGAGCAATGACATGTATTTTATCTTTAGTATAATCTATTACAGAATTGTGTAGTTTTGTTTTTAATAAAGACCGTAGTTTTGGTTTTATTCCCCCCAAACAAGCACAGAATAGTATCTCTTACTCTGAGCATGTCCCTTGCTGTGGCTGGGACTGTAGATAAATTATACTGATGAGCACGAAAGAGGGACAGGTCAAGCATAATAATAGCAGGACAGTTTTAAAGCCTTTGGTGCTTTGGCAGTCATTTTGATTGAATTACAGTGACTATTTTGTGTGGTTAGTGCCTTATTGTGTGTTCTGATAAGATAAGACCACTTAAATTAGATTTCTAATGAAAGTCCATAAGGGCTGCGGACATGCTGAGTGTTTTATGCAAAACAGTTATACCCCTCTAAAGACTTTGTGGAAATTTTGAGGTGGAGTTGTTTCACTGAAAAGTATGCTGACTGGAGAATCCTGTTGCACATATATATAAAATGTAACGAAGGCTGGATGGATTTTTACTGAGTTAATGACCCTTAAAAGATTTAGAATTAAAAAAATGTGTGGAAGGTGGTATATGTGCTTGTGCTGAAATATATGTTCAACAAACTTAGAATCATGGAATTGTTTTGCTTGGAAGAGACCATTAAGATCATCAGGTCCAACTGTTCACCCAGCACCGCCAGGTCACTACTAAGCTATGTCCCTAAGCAGCACATCTACAAAGGTTGCTGCTGCTGAAGTCCATACCCAGATGCAGCGTACACTACTGAGCTCCACCACTTGAGACCCTCACAGGGGCTTTTGGGCCATGCCTGGGGCAGTTGCTGGCCTGTACCCAAATGCAGGTGGCTTGTGGTTCAGCTGAGACTTTTCTTCATGTCTTGCTACACATCCTTTAGAAAAGTCCTTGGCCAGTTCCTTGCTTGTGTTTGTTTTATCCAGGGAAGGTTTACCCTTCTGTTTCTGTTCACTGGCTATATTCCCTTTGCAATAATACATGTCACTTCACTTACATTTTTATCTGATGAGCTGTTTTAAGTTCTCTCACTTGTAAGGGTTTGTTGTTATTTTTCTTCCTTTCTACCACCATATGAAACCTTCATAGACAATCTTCAAACACAACTTGGGATGGGGCGTCAATCAGAGCAAAGGATGGCAGCACTCACTTCCTTTTTAATTTGTCTTGCTTGTGTATAAAACTGAAGATATTCTCAGCTGATGGGTGTGTTTTAATCCATGTACGAGGACCACAACTGATGAAGGATGACCTTGTAGATCCAGATACATAATCGGAGGAGTAGAGCCCTTGTTTTGTTGCTGGCTTCGTCTGTGAAACTGAAGGTCTTTTATTGCTTCCCTGTTTGAGAGAGATTTGCAATTTATTACATGTACCCCTATACTCAGAAGTTGTTGATAGCTTGTAAAATACACAAACAGAGAACTAAAATATTTTGTATCACCTTGAGGGTGGTATTTGACCTTGACACACTTCAACATCCTAAAAATTGATTATAGGTAGCAGAAGCTGTATCTATTATAAACTTAATAGTACCACTAAGAAAAAGTCCAACACCAACATGTTTATAAATATATTTAGGGTTAACATGGCTTTTAAAAATTGCTAAAATATGTCCTAATTCTGCTAGAGCTGAAAGCTTTGCCGTGTGAAACTTTATGGCCCATGCAATTTGTCAAATCGGAATATTACAGTGCTAGATCATATGATGAGTCCTTCAAACTTCACAAGCTGTGAAACTTGCTTGTCCATGGGTCAAGAAAAAAAGTGTGCATGTGGAAAATAAGCAGTTTAACTGATACCGCAGGGGAACAGAAAAAATGCCAGTGGAATCTGAATCTCAACAGACTAAAGAAAACATTAGTGTGAAAAATCGTTTACCTGAGATATAAATCACTTGCCAAATCAAAGAGAGTTTAGCAGTTGGAAGCTAAAGAAACAACTTACATGTTCTATGATGGGTTATGAAACATGCTTTCTGATTTTTTTCACGTATATGTAAAAATCTCAGATTTTTGAAAGGTGAGACCTACAGTCCTCATTTTCCCTGGAAAGTTATAAGGCTGTGGCCCCTCTGTGTGACTCATGGGAACATCTGAAGGAATGAAGGGGAAGCAGAAAATATAGGTCTAGGAAGAGATCCATAATTTCCTGTACAAGATTTTAATTTCCTGAAGTTGAGAAGCATCTTAAAGAGAGGATAAAAGTGTTTTAAATGAACAGGATTTCTTAATAGAAAGGATCTCTAAGAACTTGCATGGAAACGTGTGGAGGGAACTGGATTTTGGGCTGGGCAGTAAAAAGTTTCGTCTTTGTATTTGGCTGGAAGTGCTGTGAGATGGAAGCACCAGCTCTAGACACCTAGCTGGAGAGCCTGGGACTGAGCATGGTGACATGGGGGTGGTTACGCTGCCTGGTGGTGGAAGGACATGTAGGTATCTCAACCTATACCAATGAATGTGGATGTTACCTGTTATTCTGAATATCCTGCTTCAAAGTTGGTTTTAGCCTCTTGTTCCTGAGTCTCAGGAGGAATTGAATTATTAAAGGACACATTCTGCTGTAGCTCTCAGCTGAGGTAGCTCTCAGTAGTGTCAGCATTTTGTGTGCACGGAATACAGTGATGTTTGGCTAACTGTTGTGGGGAACTGGTGCAGGGCTCTGGTCACTTCTGCAGCATCTCTTCCCTTACTAATCTGCTTTGAGGCAGATGAAATAATTTACAGAATTCCCAAGTGCTTCAGAAATAATTGTGGAGCCAAATTCCTTGACCTTAGAGACTGCCTTGGGAATTGTGACTTCGGGAATATGTGTGTTCAGAACAACTGTACTATAGACTTCATAATTTTTAATTTTCATGTCTTCTTTTTAACCTTCCCCTATGTAATCTTTTAAGCTGTAACTGTCTGTACACTTACTATTTTATGACCCCTGTAGTTAGGGCTGTTTGTGAAGCACAAACTTGGTAGTTGGTACTTCCTCTCCTATGTTCGTATGGGCTTTAATTATCAAATTAATTTCTACTAAAAAGTACTTCACTACTAGCTGTTATAAATTGAATGCTTGCTTTTCTGCTTCATAGCATGTAAGGATTCAGTAGGAGTTTTAAAAACTGCATTTATTGGGACGTCTCAGTGTTGATCCATTTTACACCAGAAGGTAACAGTATGTTTAAGTATTCATTTTGTTTCCCAGCTGCAAAGTCACCTGCACCGTGGATTTGCCTTTCTTATGCTGTAAATTCTCTGAGGCACGAAATAGGTTGCCAGTTGTCTCTTACGCTCAGAAGTTAATAAATGGTTATCAGTCTACTGCAGATAACAACTTAGCTACACACCATAATGCATGCCTGAGCTCATTGTGTAGAATTTTTGCCTTAAGACAATGTATAATCGGTGGTTGTATGTTTAGTAATGTCATCCCAGCCTGTGCTTTCTTTTCTGTCTCTGCAACAGAAACCTCCTCCTCCTTTGCCATCCTGCCCCATTCTGCAAGCAAAAGAGGTTAGAAACTTTTCTCAGTTTTGAAATGCTTCCAATTTTGCCACAGAATGTTAGTAGCTTTATCTTGCAGGGGGTCCTTAATATTCATCCTGGCTGGTGGAAATAAATAACCTCTCGTTTTTCCTAGGCTTGTACCTATGAAGTAAAATCTGTCCTTGGTGTGTATACATCTTGCTCACTGCTGCTGGGGATATGAACTCACAATCGGGAGCAACACAATCTCTGGGGACTCATTGCTGCATCTATTTCATCTCAGAATTTCTA
>VWZK01022291.1:0-13353 GCA_013396935.1 Baryphthengus martii | reverse complement strand
TGATATTCTGTGATTCTGTGATTCTGTAAATCATCCATATGTTTCCTTTTTAATTAGTTTTTTTGAAAAATTAATTGATTAACCTAGGAACAGTAGCTAACATTATTTTAAAGACAGCAGTGAATAAATTTGTAGCAGCAGTTCTTATTTCTCAGATTATATGCCATGCGAATTGAAAAATTTACCAAAAATTATCCAGATGTAGGGTTTACCCGCTGATATCTAAGGTTGGCTTTTTTTGATGATATGTCATTTTAAATCATCACCATTATCTGCTTGATTTTTGTTTGTCTCTCTATTCAAACTAGAATTGTCCTATGAACACCTACAGAACCTGACAGCTTTCTAGAGAAGGCAATGCTCACATGTTTTTAACAATCTTCGTATTCTCTTACCAGTTCTTCAGGGCTGTCTTTTTGAGCATCCTCACCTAGAAAATACAGTTGATGTTTTGTGTAGTATTTTACCACATTGCATGCTTCTTGGAACAGGTAGCCGATAGCTGTGGTTCCTAAATGAAGGAGGCTATGGTAGATATGCTTTCTGACTATGATTTGATCTTCTACCAATAAAGTTTGAACAAGCTCTGCAGTTTCAACCACATTGACAGAGGGCTGTAATTTGTGAAAAGCTAGTAATTTCCTATTCATTTTGTGCAAACAAACCTACAAAAAGAGAAGGATCCCAATAAAGCCTTCAGTAAAAAATAGTCTACAGACTTAAGTACATTTTTTCTAGTCATCAAGAATGCATGTGGGAATTCAAACATGAAAGAACACACTGGTTGTTAGATATAAGACTTAATTCTGAAGGTCAAGGAATTACTTGTGCTGTGTTTCAATAGTTCGTAACACAGTATGATCCTGGTTCATCTCTGTAATAAGTATGTAGAATTATGTCACTAAAAATAATAACATGTAGGAGAATATTTCAGTATTTAAGAAAAAGTATAACTCACCGAAGGTAAAGACAGCATGAAGTAAAAAGAAAACTTCTTTGATGTCATGGACATTTCTCAAAATAATATACAGGTAAATCTCAATAGCATGCTAAAGCGTAGAGAGACATGTTGATCCAATCTAATATTCTGCAGCAGACAGAGGACTTTATTTGTTGGTATGGAAACTTCTAAGATGATTGCACTATGTGCCTGTTCATGGCCCTGTCCTGTCTTTTTCTGCACCAGAGATCTTTGCTTTCACATCTTTAGCATCTCTAAGTCACAGGTATAGGAATCTGTCTCATTAAAAGACTTTGTGGAGTACGTCCACCAAGTCTGGATACCAAAAAGGTTTCACCATACCCTCATTCCACTCATATTTTGCCTAACAAAATTTTGATATTTCGTCGCGCTTTAGTCAAAATAAAATTCTGTTACTCACCACAGCAGGACTGAGCTGTAAATTAAGCTATAAGTCTACCAGGAATAACTTGCAGCATAAAAAGAGAGCACAGTTCAAATGTGTTCACAATCCCATTAAAACTAAGCAATTCAGGTTGACCAAGAACAAATCTCATTTCTCTTCTTTCTTTACTTAGGATATCTGTCAATTATGTTAAAGTGAATTCATTCTCATCCTGTGACTAGAATAAAGATAGATAGTGCAACCTTTCCAAACCATATTACTCTCTGAAAGGGAGAAAATACGCCCTTATTTTTCTGGAAACAATGATATCCCTAGCAGTTGTAGCTCATTAAATCTGAAAGAGCTTTTATTATTATAATTACCTTCTGATTGAATTTTTTAGACATCTATGATTATAGTAATGAAGATTTTATTTTCTTTTAAACCATAAATTTCATAAAGACAAGCACAATGCCTGGCAGAAAACAACAATAGCCAAAAAAAGTGGGGTTTTAGCCAGAATGAAAAGAAAGAGAAAACATTTTTATTAATCAGAAAACAGGAAAAGGCAGTACATCATCTTGAAATCTTGCATTGTGCTTTGAAAACTGCAACTCATTTAGGAAAATTGCTTCATAATGGATATATCACTATACCTTGGATTGGATTCTCTGTTTTTTTGTTGTTTTTTTTCCCTCTCTTCCAAGCCAGTATCAAATGACTTACAGGTTATGTTTCATGTTTTGGCATATAATTCGTTAATGATGCCCCTGTCCAGATAAAAAATTACTGTGGTCTGGTTTTGGGTAACTGTACTTCCCTGTAGAATAAGTTACTTAGAAAAATCTTATAGGTGGAAACTCATGGGTCACATGAAGCAGAGAAACAAGCAGTGAGGCCTCTGGCAGTGAGTGCAAAGGAAAAGACAATAATGACCCCAAGTAAGCTACAACACTTATAGGAAGAATACAATCAGAGATATCTACATCTCATGCACCTGAATTTCATGGACATCTGGCTGACCTGTTTGTCCACAATACAAGAGTTCAATCTACTTAGAAACTCCAACTCTAACAAAGTCACGCTGCCAGTCTCAGTACAGGAGCTGCACTTAATTCTCACCATCTGAAATAGCCAGTTTTACTTCAGCATATTCTAAGTGAAATACAATACTATAGAATACAGAATCGTTAAGGTTGGAAAGAATCTCCAAGATCATCAAATCCAATCTTCTACCCAATACCTCCATGACCACTAGATCATGTCTCAAAGTACCACATCCATCCTCTTTTTGAGCACCTCCAGGGATGGTGACTCCACCACTTCCCTGGGCAGCCTGTTGCAATGCTGAACTGTTCTTTCAGTGAAGAAATTCTTCCTAGTGTCTAATCTGAACTTCCACTAGCCCAGCTTGTGGCAATTTTCCCTTGTCCTGCCGTTAATTACTAGGGAGAAAAGGCCAACACCGTCCTCGATACAACCTCCTTTCAGGTATCTGTAGAGAGCAATAAGGTCTCCTCTCAGCCTTGTCTTCTTCAGGCTAAACAAACCCAGCTCCCTCAGCCTCTCCTTATAAGACACGTTCTCTAACCCAGCCCCCTCACCAGCTTTCTTGCCCTCCTCTGTACCCACTCCAAAACCTCAATGTCTTCCTTATACTGTGGTGACCAAAACTGGACACAGTAGTCGAGGTGCGGTCTCACCAGTACAGGGGCACAGTCACTTCCTTCACTACCCATCACTGTTTATCTTTTGCTTCACTTTTAAATTTCTATTTCCTTTTTCAACACCCAGTTATCACCAAAGCTCATATTTGTGACTTTTTCTATATTTGTGAGGAATCAAACTGATAGTGGAAATTAATTAAAGTAAAAATCACTTGTGAGGTGATCAGCTCCAGGGCAGGAATGTTCTATAGCAGAGCAGGCAACTGCAGCATACAGGGAGTGTTTCCTGAGCTGGGTAAACCCCAGAGGAGCACAGAGACCTGGGAGGAGGCAACAGTTCCCATGTGAGAAAGCAGGTGACAAGGCACGGGCAGGGCCAGGAATAGCAGTGGCCACCCTCAACAAGGGGCAACCCTGAAGAGGTCAGCAATCAGGATGTGCAAACAAGGCATGGCATGGCATCCAGGGTGTGACATGTCAGACAGGATGTGGCAAAACAATTCACGCAGGACGGCACCTCTTCAAGGGAATAACATTCCTCTTTTCACGTGGAGAGACTTGGCTGCAGCCAAAACCAGCAATAGATGCCCAGAGCCTGGCGGGGGATACCAGGACACCAGGAGAGCACCTGAAAAGCATGAGGAAGGAATTCCAGCTTCTCCAGCTAGTAATTCATCTTCACTATGGACCCAACTCAAATGGCTCTATGGAAACACATGTAGCACGGGGAATATACAAGAGCAGTTAGAGGGGTACACTTACCCGCAGGGCTATGATCTTACTGGCATCATGTAGACATGGTGAGATAGCTCCTATGACTGGAGGGTTGCAAGAGGAAAATCCAGGCTCTTTAGGAAGGACAGGCAGGAGAGACAAGAAGGTGGTGTCTACATCAATGATGATGGAGCTTTGCCAGGGAACAGATAGGGATCCAACTGAGAGCTCATGGGTCAGGATTAAAGGTAGGACAAGAACAGGTGGCATTACAATGGAGGTTTGCTATGGTCACCCAACCAGGAAGACCAAGGGGATGAGGCCCTCTATAAACAGATAAGAGCAGCCACGTGTTCACAATCCCTAGTCTTCATGGGGGCCTTTATCCACCTGTTGGAGGGACAACACATCAGGGCATAAGCAATCCAGGAGGTTCCTGGAATGCACTGATGATAACTTCCTTCTTCAAGTGACAGAGGAGGCAACAAGAAGTGGTGCTATGCTGGAATGTGAAGCTCAGGGGCTGACTTCGCTATAATGACTCTGAGATTGCACAGTTCAAGATCCTCTGGACAGCGAGGAGGGCACACAGCAAACTCACTACCCTGGACTGAAAGACTTTGGCCTCTACTTGGTAAAGTACTATAGGATAAAGCACTGGAGAGAAGAAGGGCCAATAAAGCTGGTTAATATTCAAGAATCACCTCCTCCAAGCTCAGGAGCAACACATCCCAACAAAAAGGAAGACAGTATGGCTTCGCTAAGGGCAAATTGTGGTTATGTGACAAACCTGGTGGACTTCTATGACAGGCTTACAGCATTGGCGGCATACATATTTGAAGTGCAAGTCAAAGTTAGCCCATACAATATTGCTTTTGACATAGAGTGGCTAACTTGCAAGTACAGACCTGAAAAAAATTCTCTAGCCTCATGAAGCACAAGATCATAAGGAATCCTGAGCATAATATTTAAGTTAGGCTCATTTTATAAAAATTTTGAACAAGTACAGAGAAACTGGTTGATTTTTAAGAACAAAACAGCCCACTGGCATAAAGTAGATGATTTTTCTGTATTTATTCCATGTCTGGAGTATCCTCCATGGTTCCTCAGTGAAGATGGTCTTACAGCAAGCACAACTTATAAGACTATGAGACGTGAGGGTGCAAGGACAAGTACCCGCCATTTCATTTTGCAACAAGCATGGTTCCTATCAGACAATCTAAGCAACAGTACAGCAAACCTGGAAAGATGCACAGTTGTTAACTAAGACTCTAAAGATCAAACCTGCTTGTGTTCATCAGATACCTTAATGATTCACAGGATGGTGTAGAGATGTCAAACTATAATCTTTACTTGGGCTATGAACGGGGTCAAGGAACAGTAGCTGCTAAGTCAACGCAGGACCTCTGTACTGTACTCAGTTCCCCTCTGTCACTATCCATTGTGCATCTTAAGAAAATTGGAGGGAAATTAACATCTAAATCCATTGCACTCTTCACATTAAAGTGATATAAACAGAGAACAGATTGCATTAACTATGAGGTAAAACAAGCATAGCGTGGATTTAGTCTTTCAGTTAACCAGAAAATTTCTACATTCTTTGAATGTAAACTTAAAAAGATTTTTTTTTTTTTGTAAACTTAAAATGTTGGGTTTTTTCCCACTGAATTCAACGCATTTTGGTCTGAAATTAAAATACAAAGTATTTATACTATATTTTCACAGGGTATTGCTAGAAGAATCTGGAACATCTATGTATCATGGATAAAGTAGGCTGAAGTCTGCCAATTACGTTGGTTTAAAATTTTATTTCCTGCTACATAAAATCTAAGATGAAAATATCTATAAATAATATATTTTGATGCACCTTTTGTTGTACCTGAGAAGTTACCTATGAAAAGATGGAAGCTGTAGACCTTACAATATCTAATTTGTTATTCTGTTCATGCCTCGTGATACTTGATCTCATGCATGCATGAGAGGATGAATGCAGGTTTGCACACTGAGCTGAACAGACCATATAACAGGAGAAAATTCCGTTCCTCCTGTGCACTGAAATCCGACAAAATTCAAACATTTGATTTGGGTTGTGCTGGGGCAGCCTGCCCTAGAAAATACTTCATTATAATCCTTTAATACTTCAAATCAACTTTCAGCATAAGGCTAATTTTATAGTGTATGTTATATTGGCATAGAAATTTCCCCTCTTGTCTGTGAAAAGTAAATCCAGTGCAAAGCTATGTCAGTGAAGAAGCAGGCATCACTGTGATATCAGCAAGACATAGATAAAAGCAACTTTATGTATTACACAGCACTAAGCGTAACACTCCTTTCTTTCTCACTCCATTGTGACTTTGCTGACATTAGAGGCATTATTCCTTATTTACACTGATAAGACTTGATCACAAGTGAGCCTCCACCTGGATCTAAACCCAAAGTGAGGAGGGGAAAGCATCTGAGCAATTCTATGGTAGAAAGTATTATTTGAAAAACAGTTGAGTATAGTTAGAGAGAATGGTATTGTGCTTTAAATCTCTGGAGGAAAGATGATTAGACATAGTTGCTATTTTTTTCTATAGTATTTTTGAATAGAAAATGTTACTTGCACACGCTGCAGAAATTGAGCACAAATTGCCTCACTAGGCTCTATTATTCTGGGGAAAATCAGGAATAACAAGCTGAGACACTGATGAACTCAGAGAAATATGAATAACACATTAACACTCAGGATGTATCAATAGCATGCTGCCTGACACTGGGGACAAGCATCTTGAGAATGTGAGAGATTGCAAGAATGGGTTGCCAAAAGCAGGGCTGGAGACAGGGAATTTTCAAGACTACTTCTGATGGCTCTAGGGAAGACAGATCCAGCTGCATGGGGTAAGAAATCTTACCAATAAAAAACAAAGGGGTTTTGTCTCTCAGTTATCATTAGACACCATGTAAAAAATGGGCGGGGGGGTCTAAGCAGGAGGAGACATTTTCATTTTCACACATGGAGAACACAGTACGTGGATGTTTATGATTATATCTCAGGCTTACTGCTCTCCCAAACTAATTTCCGGCTTAAAACTCAGGAGAGTATGATGCATGAGAGAGCTTCATGGGAGGGAGGATGAAATGCTGTTGAAAAATGTTCCCCAATTGGCCTTATTATAAGATATCACAGCACAACATAGCCAGTGCTGTTGCATAGAATTCCAGACACAAATAAAAAGGAATAAATATATTCTTTATTGAGAAATTTAAGAGTGTGCAAAGAGGATTTTTTTTCCTTTGAAGAGATTCTTTTTGTGTGCATTTGGTTCAGTCTGCTAGATTAACAGCCCTTACACCAAAAGTCCTCTTACCGGAGAACAAGCAGCCTGCTCCTTTCCTTGAGTGATAGGCCCTTGAGTCGTCAGGGCTTAGCTCTATCTGTCAAGTTACAACCCTTTATTCTGAAATTGCCTTGCAGGAGTCAGCAGCAGCCAGACTGAAACACACTAGCTTAAATTACGTAGCTTACAAAATAGCTACAGTAATGCTAACTTTGTCACTTTCAGCCCAACATCCATGGCTTGCTTTGATTAAGCAGAAAATTAAAGAAGTGAATATGTATGTCAGTGAGAATTTAAGATGTTGTATGCTATAATTTGCCATTGATTATAAGCAATCAGAGAAAGTTCAGTTTCCACATTTGACCACTGTGGAAAGCTATACTGCATATGGAAATCCAAGGTACTACTGGAGGAGAGCAGCAGGAAATTATACTGTACTTCACTGACACAGCCAAATTATTGAAGGAATTTCGTAGAGGCCGAAAAATTCATAGCTTTTATGTCATTATTAACTGGGTTGTTGTGTGAGAATTTTTCGTATTATAAAAAGTCTATTCAATTGAATGTTAGTGCACTGTCATAATGAAAAATGTACTACAATAGTTTACATCTCTAATTAGAAAATTGCTTCTATATCCTAAATTATTATTTCTGAGGCACAAAGAGGAACAGTATTTTTGTAGCTTCAGAAATTAGAAGCCTTGCGCCTGTACAATCAGGTATGTGACATGTTGCAGCATCCTGTGAACAGCACCCAGCCTTGGCAAGACACAAGTTCAGAGTTTGTTTTGCCATTGAGGTAACAGTCAGTAGTGTAACATTAAGTTTCAACACATTTCAGTGTTCTCACACTTTCAATAAAGACTGTGTTGGTCAAAGAAGACAGAGATGTTTCTCAGTATTCTCACCTTTACCCATCCAGGAATACGCTTTTTTAAGTATGAAAGGGAGTTTGGCTGTGGCTTGAGAAAATCTTGGCCTGTTGTGGTGTCAAAGTTTAGGATTAGGGCCATCTGCAAGACTTATATCAGTCACTGTCTATTAACCCCTCTCCCTCCTCAAAGGGGAAGAGGAAGGACATAAGGGAGAGAGACTTGGCGATTATAAAAGAAAGATAGAGCAGCTTTAATAAAACTAATAAAAATAAAAATAGAATATATAGAAAACCAGTATCAAACCCAACTCCCTCTGTTGGCAATTGCTTCACTGTCACCACTGATGCAGTAAGGAAGTCCCAGACTGGACTCAGTGGTGATGGAAACCTGATTCAGAAGCTGGATTACAGAACTAGCTTCAGGAACACACAGATTGGAATTGAAGGCAGAACAAATAAGTGCTGGCCATTGAAGAAAAGAGCTTGACGCTTGTGATCCCTCAGCTTTATACTGAATAAGGTATATATATAGGATGGAATACCTTATTGGTCAGTTTATGGTCACCTGTCCTGCCTGCTCCTCCCTCCAGGTGCGGCGTTTTAATTTCTATACCCACAACATGCAACACAAGATCTAGCAGCGACCTTGGTCTGCACATCAATCCTTAGCAGTAACTCTAAACATCGAGTGTTATCACTGCTAGAAGTAGAGACTGTCTGTGAAAGTAGACAGTTAAAGTGCAGTTCAAAGAGACAGAATTGAAAAGTAAAATCGCTAAACAGAGTTAGTGCCGTTCTAACTCAAACCAGGACATTGATTGTCTCTCACTTTGAAAGAAGTCAAGTACCATCTGGAAGTTCTGTATTCCTAGGCAAATGAGACAGACACTTCATTCCAGGGTAGCTTCAGATCACTTATAATGCTTGGAAATCTGAGAAAGGTTTAAGAGAGGTGTTAAATATCAAGCCACAGCAAAAATAGAAAAAAAACAAAACAAAAACAAAAACAAAGCCACCCAAATATAACCCTAGTAACAGTATTTGGAAATGTGATAGTGAAGCAATTACTTGATTTGCTTTGGTTCAGCTTAAGATTGTAGCAAGCACTATGGATCTTAACTTATAAATTAGAAGTACCAAAATCAAGTTTGTACATTAGTTATAACTGTGGTGTTTCAAGGTGGTGCCTCTGCACACACACATTGCACTAAAGACAGTAATTAGGAAGGGGGTAGGATGTGGAGCGGGACGGGGAGAGGGGCATAGAGTGTATCCAGCTGTCAACAAATATGAGACAGTGGTCTGGCTGGAGATGATGAACACACTTGTAAATGGGTGACTGACTGAACTTTCACAATAAAGTCTTTGACTGATTGGTATAGTGGCCCTATAAGAGGGAATTTAAGGCATATCTTGAGATTTTTCCTAAAAAAGCTATTCTTACTTGTATGCTTAAACACATTGGGTTAACTTCCTAGGTGGAATGAACCAAAGACTTCACTAGGTCATTCCTGCTTTAGAAGTAATCAAATCATATATTTGTGAAATTATCAGTAGAAGCTCTTCCTTCAGAGGTGGTCATGTAGAATAGTATTTTACAAGTAGCTGAGGTAATCTACGACAGTAGAGAACATTAAAATGGAAAATGGTTCTGCTGGAGTGGTTTTGTAAGACTGGAGCCAGCTGGATTGTAAGAAATGTGCAGAACAGATGTTTGGGGAGCACCTCCTCATCCAGCTCAAGGCATTTGTGTGAGGATACTTGCTATGGAGACACCCATTGCCACCAGACAGAAAACAGCAATCTTGCTCAGCAAATTACATTTCCATACGAGCATTATTGTGTGTCACAATCTTAATATATTAGGGTGTTTAGGTTTTATTTAATTTTTAACAAATGTTATATCTTGAATGTGCAACAAGACATTGCCTTGTCATATTCACCTAGCAGACTACAATACTGGGATAACAAGAAGGGTAAGTCACACAGCTATTACAGCTATTGTCTGGCTCTCAGATGAGATACTTCCTATATAGAGTTCCTTCATTGAATGGGGAGCTCAATAAGCTTTTCAGATATTCTTTTAGCTATGAAAGCTGAGTCAAGTAGCTCTTCATGTTAAGAATGTAATTCTTCGAAATGGGCCTTGACCTGAGGTGAAACCTTCCCTTACTTTTCCAACAGTGTCAACCTACCCATACAAATTCCTTGTAGCTCTCAGTAATTCAGGTGTATACTCAGTATACTCAGATGTGTAATGGTACTTTTGGAAGGCAACAGGTGAGCAGATTCAACACTAGCTTAACAAGAAATGGTTAAATAATGTGACATGGATGGAATTCTTCCTACCGGCTGGTGGTAGATCTCAAGCTCTTCTGAACTGTCCAAGAAGTTTAGATTCCTTACACAAGTACCCCATTAGAGCAACATGCATTATATTGATCTGTGAATGTAGAGAGCAGCACCATTTATGTCTAGTTTTTGCTGAAAGGAGTTATGACTTGCTTGAATTGAGTTATTTTGTGTTTTCTAGAACTGACCCGCTCTCGGAGTTTGAACAGACATGTCTATGGTTCATCAACTTGCACATATGGAAAATGCGAGTTAAAATTTACTCACATTTGAGTAAACGTTCAGACGTGTGAGAACTCGAGAAAGGGAAAGAGAACAGAGAGCATAATTTTCATAGTCTAGTAAAAGTACAAAAATGTTCTCCATCCAATGAGGCTGATCTGGTCATGTGTTGCATATGGATGTTCAAGAGCCCTTTCCACCCCACCACTGGGTTAAATGCCATTAACAGAACTAGTTGGTACTCTTTTATAGTCAAAAGTTGAGCTCAAACTTCTAAGTATTGATACTAGATTAAAGGTATTTACACATCTATTAGTGACGTTGAGTTTCCAAACAGACAATCTTCTCTTTTTAGGTACTTGCTAGTACCTAAAACTCACAGACCTCGAATGTAATTTGCTGTCACTAAGCCTTCCCCCTTCAATGGAGTAACTGGTTAACCTTTCTTGTAAATTCTTTTGTCATCAAAGAAATGCTTTCTGGAACACTGTGTCACTGTGAGCACTTCTCTCTCTCATCATGTCACATGTGGTACCTTTGGGAATGATGTAATAGCACGGCATTTTGGCACGCCACAGCGAAAAGCATTTCTAAGAGGCTGCTGTGGTGATGGAATGGATACCTATATGAAAATCTGCCTTTAATTATCAGCAAGATGTGAAGTATGAGCAAAACACTATCACATATTAGGAAATGCCTTTTTAAGGAAAAGCTAATACTTCAGTTCTCTATGGATTAATTAGAAAAGGAGCCCCATCCAGGACCCACAATTGTTTACTTGAATAGTTTTCAAATACAGTGTTTCAGCTGGGCTCTAATTGCACCTGATGGACCCATTACTTTATAATCAGAGCAGCATTGTACAGTTTTCCCCAGTGATTAATTAAACTGATGAAATAGTGCCCAAATCTTGCTAGCAAGCAAGACCACTTGAATTTTTCACCGTCTCTGCCAGAGGTGTTGTATGTATATTGTTCAAAGCCAATGAGGTCTTCTACCCCTCACTTACTAGGTTTACAATACCAAGATAGTCTAGACTGGTGTGCATCTTCGTTTCCCATCATGGCTCAGCCCTGAAGTGGCCCACAGGGGATCTCATAAGGCTCTGGAAACCTCAATTGCTTTTCAGTTAGACTTATTTCCTACCAAGTTAGTTTTTCTGAACAAGGTTAAATGTGCAGCACTTGTGAAAACGCCTGCACCTGCAGCCCAAGGCACTTCAAAGACAGGAAAGCTGTCACTTGACTGCTGTCCACTTCAGAAAGCACTAAGGGTAGCAGGAAGCCAAAATGAATGGTAAGATGATTGCATCTTTTACAATTTCTTTTCATTACTGCTGCTGCCCTCTCAGTGATCTGACCTTTTGTTACTTGATCTTTTCTTTTCTTTCTTTTAATATTGAGTGTTTCTGCAACAAGATCACCCTGGAAAATTTGGTTGTGTAAGTGCAGCAAATGTAGAGGAGGAAGGGAGGGGTGGGGAAAGAGAGCTTCTTGAAACTTTGTTTGGAGGCTCAGACCTGTCTTAGGAAAATAAAGAAAAAATGTAACAATTTAAAGCCCTTAAAAGGCTTTCAGTAATTTCTGAAAAGAGAGGGTGAATACTTGCCCTATGTGGATTCTAAATGAGAACCTAATGTACCTGCAGTCTTTAATTGAAAGTGTTACAATATTTTATCTGAATCAGTATGTTTCCATTTTTAGCATGTATAGAACTCTAAGAAACCTCTGTCCATAGTTGAAATAGCCAGTTACAAACGTGTTTATGTTTGAGGGTTGTTGGATCAATTTTTACTGTAGATGTATGAAGAACTTTGTGTGAGGTCCAATGTGCTTTTGCATGTTATAGTTTGTAAAAACAGCCACCTCTAATCAGCAAAGTAGTAAATGAAGTCTTCACTCACAATGAAGTTGATAAAGACAAAAAGTTTGTGTAGTTCGCTTTGTTGAGTCAAGGCTGGTACTGTTATGATTTGTGTGTTATGAAATTCTTGTAGAAGTGGTGTTCCTGCTCCTCCCTGCCCAACCCCCCGCCCTGTTTGTTTTTTTTCTGTGTGATTTTTGTACCAAACCCCAAAACACTGTGAAGAATCTGAGATCGCATACATTGTGTCCTGCAGCACGTTATACACAAACTTGAACTCCGTACAGAGCTCTGTGCTTATGTGACTGTGCTGCTTACAGCATTGTAACTACATACAGAGTTATTATCACTCAGCTTCGCTCCAATATGGGATATCATGGTGTTGATCTACTTACATTTCAGAGGGCGCTTCTGGGATTAAAAAAGAGCAAAAACAACACTGTGGGAAATGTTTTCTGTTTTGCTTGCATTGCACAATGAAGCAATAGAAACTACAGGTGGGAAAAAGCCCTATGAATTATTAGAGCTCTTTCTTTCATCCAAACAATGGTGGAAGCATTTTAAATTGTTCTGAAAACTTTGCCAGAAGATTTTGATATTTAAAAAAGTTTTCACATAAGTGGCTACCTTTTTTTTCTACAGAACTTGGATACCAGGGATTAAATTTAAAAGGAATATTAATGGTATACCTGAAAATCCATCTGAAAATGCTCCATGTTGCAAAATGCATCCAAATGAAAAAATGTCATTGGAGTGAAGTTTAAACAAGACACCATAAGGGAAATCTGCCAGTGATGGTACAGAAAAAAACCCGCAGATTTTGCAACCTCTTATTTTATTCTTCCACAACACTGGGTTTGTTCAATGTTTAATTAGAGCACTCATATAAATAATTCTATATTTGTAACAGAATGCTTAGGAGTAATACGAATGGATAAGGCCTCCTTCACAATGGTAAATTAACGGAAGATAAGTCTTCTGTGACAAGAAGTTTG
>VWZK01022283.1:0-13055 GCA_013396935.1 Baryphthengus martii | reverse complement strand
GTAATAGACACCCACAACAGTATCACCCAATAAAACCAAAACTAAACACACCTTACCACCAACACCCCTTCTTTCCACATTTCACTTCTTCCCTACCTTCTCCCTGCCATTCAGTGCAGGGGGATGGGGAATGTGGCTGTGACCAACTCATGACATTTCAGACCTGAAACTCCTTCCTCCTCGTGATCTTCTGCTCCATTGTGGAGCACCTGGAGCAACTACTCCCCCTCCTACTTCACTGACCTTGATGGCTGCACAGCAGTTTCCCTCACATTTTTCTTACTCCTCTCTTTCAGCTGTCGTATAGCAATTTTTACGCAATTTGTTTTCCCAGAGGTGTCACCATCTTGGCTGAGGGGCTCAGCTGTACCCTGCAGGGGGTTGGTTGGAGCCAGCTAGAATTGGCTGTGTCTGGAATGGGGCAGCCTTGTCCTCTCCTCACAGAGGCCTCTGCAGCCATGTCATTGCCAGCTCCTGGGCACCTCACCCCTGTGAAATGCATTTTTAAGAATTATCTTAAAAATATACATTGATCACATAATCTAAGAGTTCACCATACCAAAGTGAAAATAATATCAACACTGTACCGACAGAGATGAACAATATACGCACGCTCTGCCCCTGACTCTTTTACCACATTACAACAAAGAATTCCCCACAAATATTCCGCTTTCTGGCAATATTTTTCCATTACCTCTCCCAATTACTGTCCTTATCTGGAATTCTTCTGGTGCCCATTTGTGGCACCAGAAAGGACTGTGGTGGGTTAATCTGACTTCTTCTCACAGCAGCCACTTCTGCAGCCCCTCCCCACTCCCAAACCCCTGACATGTAAATCCAATGCAATACTCTTTTTATGTCATATAAACATTTAATGAAGAGCAATTTCATCTCTTCTCTCATCTCACTGATAAACATACTAAAAATCATTAGCCACATACATATTAACTAGATTCCTTTATATCCTTTATTATCATTCTTTATGTTTGACTGTCTTCTCATCTTAATGACAAATGTATCTTGCATTATCTGCTGCTTTTTCCTAGATAACTAATAAATTTACTTAAATCTTCCAAATCACACACCAGTAGCTAATCATCTTTTTAGAACTTCAATATCTTTTTTTCATGAACCTTTGATAGTGTTCTCTCATACAATTTTCATACAATGTAATAACATTTCATACTGAAGATTAAACTTACTGTGGATAAAAAAATACAGTGCTAAAAGTTATTCTAATCCATAGGACTGTATTTTAACTGGCAGAATTATTAAGAATTTGAAACTGTGTGCAAAGCCCCTCTCTGTCCCAGGAAGTATGGACAGAAGATGTTTTTTTTCTTTATTTCCCCCGCTCTGGTGTTTAGGAGAAATTCATTGTCACAAAAGTTTTTCAGAAACTGTGTTTGAGGCATTGGAGGCTGTACAGTGTCCATAGCAAACACTCCCTTCTATAATGAAGAACCTGACTTAGGGACACAGAATCCTTGTCTGAATAGGTCAAAACCCAGCAACATTGGCACTGTTAAAATAATGTGTATAGAAAAAGGAAACCAAGAAAATGTTGAATGTTCCTGACCCCTAGTCTGATGCCTTATGGAGTCTAATCTGTAGGAATTTGTCCTGGAATCTGCAGTCTTTGGCTTCACTAGTAGATGTCCATCCCTCCTTTTCCTTATGCTAAGAATCCTCTCTTAGCCCGTTACTGTGTCAGTGCTTTTATAGCTGTGACAACCCTATCACCCTCTATGTCAGCCTTATGGTTCATGAAAGATTTGCAACCCCACTGTAGGGTCTCCTTGAAGTTTGTTTTTCAACAAAATGAAAAAATCCCGTTTTTCCCCCTCGTGAGTCTTTGTGACAGCTGAACTGCAGAGAACAGGAAAGAAGTTGTCTCTTAGTATGAAAATACTAGCCAAATCATCAAACAATGTTCATTTCTCTAATTCTGTTGCTCAATGACAGCCTAAAATAGGGTACGGTACATTTAAGGATATAATCGAGAATGATGTCCTTTCCATTTTGTTTATATAAAGTTAGAAAATGTTTCCGTACTAGAGAGAGTCGCTATCATTTGTTCCATGTTGGATTAGGTAATCCTTCCTATTTAAGGATATCCACTCAAGTAACTGCTTGTTCCATGCATTTCAGAGTTTTCAGATGAAACACATGTTCACTGTTACTGTCATCAGGTTTTTAAAGGATCTTTAAAACCTTTGAAATTGCTTTTATAATCGTAACCAAAGTTAATACTCTGAAATAAAATATTAAAAAAGAGAATGGTATATTATTATTATTCCAATAGTAGGAAATACAATACTCATTAATAAGATTTCATGTCTTGAAAGTCTCTTTCTCACACTCATACTTACTGTAAGCATGGATCAGAATAACTTCATACTGTATTCTTAAAGTTATTTTAAGAAAACGAAGGTGACACGGTATTTTAATTTTGGAAATGTTGCTTTTCCTCAGTTCTGATCCATATATCATAACCTGAAAATGACAGCCAAACAAGAAGTAAAGCTATTTATTGTAGAGATACTTAATAGAGACAGTAGAATAATAATAATAATAAAAAAGTAATTGGTAAATTTAAAACTTAAAAATGAGAATAAGTAAAAATACCTGAAATATACTCTTACAGACTCATTTCACCAGACTCACACTTCAGTTTCTCACTTTTCACTGATTTAAAATCAAAGTTAATAGTTTAAGTGAAAAGAAAGCATTTAAGACCAGATGTATACCTCCAAGTCTTTAATGATAAAAGTCTAATCTTCCTTCATAGGAACTTTCAGAAAGATACACAATCTTCAGAGATCTTTGTGAATTATCAAGTACAGAAAAAGAACAAGCTCTTACCTCAGGTATCCTGTAACAGTACATAAAATAAAGATGAACTTGATCTTGCCCATTTGGTCAGTTAAGAAATTGTCTAAATAAGACTTTCATGGGTATTGAGGAAAGGTTCTAAAACTGATTTTTCTCACTTATCCTTCCACTTAATGATTGGAATAATAATTTTGTCCTTTCGTATAACAATATACAGAATCATAGGATCATTAAGGCTGGAAAAGACTTCCAAGATCATCAAGTCCAACTACCTACCCAATATCATGATCACTAAACCTTGTCCTGAAGTGCCATATCTATATTTTTTTTCTGAACACCTCCAGGGATGATGACTCTACCACCTCCCTGGGCCGCCTGTTCCAATGCCTCCAATTTTTCCTATCCAATTTAAACTTCCTCTGGTACAACTTAAGCCCATTACTTCTCATCCTATCACTAGTTACCTGGGACAAAAGACCAATACCCATTTCACTATAACCCCCTTTTAGGCAGTTGTAGAGAGCAATAGGGTCTCCCCGCAGCCTTCTCTTCTCCAGACTAAACGATCCCAGTTCCCCTAGCTCATAAGACATGTTTCCCAGACCACTCATCCTCTTCATTGCCCTTCTCTGGACCCGCCCCTGCACCTCAATGTCTTTCTTATACTGCAGCACCCAAAACTGAGCAGAATACTCAAGCTGAACCCTCACCAGTGCTGAGTACAGGGGCACAATAACTTCCCTGCTCCTGCTGGACACACTGTTTTTGATACAGACCAGGATGCTGTTGGCTGCCTTGGCCACCTGGGCACACTGCTGACTCATGTTCAGCCAGCTGTGCACCAGCACTCCAGATCATTTTCTGCCAGGCAGCTTTCCAGCCACTCTTCCACAAGCCTGTAGTGTTGTCTCAGGCTGTTGTGGCCAAAGTGCAGGACCTGGCACTTCATCTTGTTAAACCTCGTATCATTGACCTCAGCCCATCAATCCANTTGACCTCAGCCCATCAATCCAACCTGTCCAGATCCCTCTGTAGAGCCTTTCTACCCTTAAGCAGATCAACACTCCCACTCAATTTAGTGTTGTCTGCAAACTTACTGAGGGTGCCCTTGATCCCCTTGTCTAGATCATCAATAAAGATATTAAACAAGACTGACCCCAAAACTGAGACCTGGGGAACACCACTTGTGACGAGTCACCAACTGGATTTAGCTCCATTCACCACAACTCTCTGGGTTGAGCCATCCAGTCAGTTTTTAACCCAGCTAAGAGTACACCTTTCTAAGCCGTGAGCTGCTAGCTTCTCTAGCAGAATGCTGGGGGAGGTGGTGTCAAAGGTGGTACTGATGGGGGATTGCACTTGATGATCCTTTGAGGTCCCTTCCAATCCCTAACATTCTGTGATTCTGTGAAGTCCGGGTAGACAATATTCACCAGCCTCTCCACTAGGCAGGCCACCTGGTCATAGAAGGAGATGAGATTGCCCAAGCAGGACCTGCCCTTCATGAACCCATACTGACTGGGCCTGATCCCCTTGTTATCTCCTGTGTGTTGTGTGAGTGTACTCAAGATGAACTGTTTCATAATCTTCTCTGGGACTGAGGTCAGGCCTGTAATTCCCTGATCCTTCTTCTGGCCCTTCTTGTAGATGGACTCCGCACTGGCAAGCCTCCAGTCATCTGGGACCTCCCCTGTTAACCAGGGCTGCTGATAAATGATGGAGAGTGGCTTGACAAGCTCCTGTGCCAGCTCCTTCAGCAATCTTGGGTGTATCCCATCCAGCCCCATAGACTTATGAGTGTCCAGCTGGCATAGTAGGTCGTTAAATACTTCCTCCTGGATTATGGGGGGTTTATTCTGCTGTCTTTCAGCTCAGGGTGCTGAATACCCCGAGGATAACTGGTCTGACTGTTAAAGACTGAGGCAAAGAAGGCATTAAGTACTTCAGCCTTTTCCTCATCCTTGGTGGCAATGTTCCCTCCTGCACCCTCCTGAATCCAGTAATGAGTGGGGAGATTCTCCTTGGCTCTTTTTGTTGTTAATGTATTTGTAAAAAATTCTTTTATTAGCTCTTACAAAAGTGGTCACATTGAGGTCTAGCTGGACTTTTGATTTTCTGGTGTCTGGTCTGTATGACCTAACTAGATCCCTGTACTCTTCTTGGGTTGCCTACCCATTCTTCCGAAGGTGGTAAACTCTACTTTTTTTCATAAGCCCCAGCAACAGCTCCCTGTTCAGCCAGTTTGGTTGTCTTCCCCACTAGTTCATCTTACAACACATGGGGAGAACTGCTTCTGCGCCTCTAAGGCTTCCTTCTTGAAGAATGTTCAGCCTGCCCTTCAGGACTGTCTCCCAAGGGACTGTCACAACCAGTGTCCTGAGCAGGCTGAAGCCAGCCCTCTGGAAGTCCATGGTAGTGGTTCCACTACCCTCCCTCCTTAGTTCACCAAGAATCGAGAACTCTTATCATTTCATGGTCATTAAGCCCAAGATGGCCTCCAACCACATCACCCACCATTCCTTCTCTGTTAGTAAACAGCTGGTCCAGTGAGGCAGCTCCCCATGTAGGCTCACTTACCAGCTGTGTCAGGAAGTTATCTTACACACACACACAAATGCAAAGGAAACATCAGCTCCCACAGGAACAAATTCCTGTGCCCAGCTGTAGCCACTTGACAGTCAAGAGGGCTCTGTGCAGGTGGCTGCCTTGAAAAGGTGAACATTAAAGCCATAGGGCCTGATATTACAAGATATTGGGAAAGAAGATACTCTCTTAACCTAAATTAAGTTTGAAAGATTATTATCTTGGTTCATTTCGGGGTATGTATTTGCCAATGTAGTGCCAGTAAAAATAAAAAAAGAAATTGTCTTTAGTGTAACTTTCTTCAACTTCTATGTTGAGAAACTGTAGGAAAAAAAATCTTAACTGTACTGAAAAAAAAAAAAGACATCTTTGATTTTTTGCCTATAAAAAAGAATGGTTTCCCATTTTGATTTGTATATTTATAATGAAGGTCAGAACTTTTCCACTGGGGCAGGTTTTAGAAATTAAAAAACTCAAGTATCTTGCAGCTTCTCATGCCCACTTATTTTTGTACTCTGAATCAAATCTCAATTTTATTTACTTGGGGTTTTATATTTCGGTCACCAGTATTAATTGTTATTCTTTAGTTCTTTTCAATTTTTAGGTCTTCAGAGTTTTTTCAGAATAATGTTTCCAACTACTTTACTTTTAATTATATTTTCAGTGTTAACTACACATCATTTCACTTAGGTCAACTTTCTTCTACATTTCAGATTTCTTTGAAGGTCCTTTAGTTCTGAAGTAAATCTGCCTCTTTTTATTTCCTCTTTCCCTTATAAATTCTGCTCAATTTATTCTAGCCAGTCTGGTTCTGATTTATGTTTCATTTATTTACATTTCATTATTTTCACCTTTTAAACTTTTTTTGCCCTATGATTTCTCATTTTCCAATTCGTTTCAACTCCTTGGAAGTGCCTTCCCCACACCTATTAAAAAACCTCAGGTTTTATTGTATTAGCTTTTCCCTCCATGCTGGAAGAAATCTTCCTTCAAATAGTTTTTTTAATTTTATTTTTTTTAACATACTTTGTTTTATTTTTGGCTTTTTTGCCTAATCCTTTTGAAAACAGCCGAAAACCGAAGCTCTTTAAAACATGGCTTGTGATTTTTCCTGTTATGTTCAGCACCTAAGATAGCTACCTTTTCTGTAACTAGCGCTTTGAAATAGTTTAGAATTTTATTGACATCTGATTTCAAAAAAGAAAAAGGAGAGGGTGGGAACATATCAGTCTCAGTCTGGCATGTTTCTTCTCACCATTTGACTGTGTTAAAAATGAGAAAGGAAATGATGATCTATTTTGCTCCACATTAAGATTGGCTCCAACATGGAAAGAGAAAAAACGCCTTGTTATGAAGGGATAGAACTGATAAAAATCATGATGGAATATTGAAAAATAACATTAAAGGCAACACATTGGCTCCAGTACTTTTTTATTTCAAACCATTAAAAATGAGACAAAGGAGTAACCTTGTTCTCTGTTACATTTCACACTTTTTGGAAAAGTCCTCTTGACTGAGACAAAAGTCTTATATTTCTGTTTTCTAAATCTATTTTATATTTCAAGCCTGCATTTTATTAACCATTTCTGAAGTCTAATAAGCTTTTCTTCTACACATACTACAGTAATTTATTTCCTTTTAGATTTCAATTTCACAACATTTGAAAAGGGAATGGCTTTTAAAACTGAACCTGGCAATTCAATGGTGAATACATGTTGGGCAGCGTGGAACAGGGGACAATGTTCAAAGGAAAGATTTCCATTTAATTTATAGGACGCTAAACTGATCCCTGCCTTTGTAGAACTATACAATGACATTGGAGTATTCACTGACAATTCTTTTTATCCTCTACATTCTGTTTATTTCAGCTTGTTTTGCAGTGTCAGAACCATGTCTTTCTCTCTCTAATGAAAATCAGGTGAATTATTTAAGCATTTTAGTCTTTACTGGCATGATGAGGTTGGTACGCAGGTGCTCCCAAAGCTACAATATAAACTAAAGTTGCACTGGCTGGGTATGGCAATATGGTTTATTCAGCCCTTGTGTCACAGGGCAGAATGAGTGAATGTCTTGTTAACAAACCATTTTGTTATTTTCCACCTTTTGCAGTCTTCTGTAATGTAGTATATTGCTTTATACAGGATGAATCCTGTATAAAGTTTGATTCTACACTGAGTGCCTTCCCCTGCTAGTGGGAGGTGCCCCTGCCCGTGGTGGTTGGAACTAGATTTTCATTATAATAGCTTTTTATTTTTTAGTTCTTTTTGAAGCCAGATTTTTCCTGAAGTGTTTGAGCTGTGAGGAAATAAGGTGAAAGGTTCCAAGGTTTTTTAATAATTCAGAATAGAATTGCAGTACATGAAAACTTATTATCCAGACCACCAGGAGACAAAAGTCTTTTCAAAACTATGTTTGGTGGCAGAGAAATTAATAAGTGGTTGCTCCTTTGGGTGGACAACCTATATCACACAGTATTTGGCTTAATATTGGTGCTAAGAAATATTTTCTATCAACATTTTTCAATAATAACATTAATTTTCAATAAAATGAAAGGAATGTATAGTTTCAAACACTTCTGACCAACACCTGAGTTTGGCAAGAATGTTGACTCTTTAGCCAACATATACACAATTTTTTGAAGTTTATGGGCAAAAATGTCCAAGTTTCAGTTTCCTAAAGTAGAAAAATCATCAGTGTTAGGTGTTTAAATTTGACAAAAAAAAGTAGATTTTCCATTGAAAAATGTAGAGGAAAGGGGGAAAATATGCTTACAAGGAGCCTTCTTCATTTTTACTTTCCAGTTAACTCTAGTACTTCGAAAAAGCTTGAGTTGATAAAGATCTACATGTAATGAAATTATACTCTGTAGACTCTGCCATTTGTACTTGTTCAGTTTCTCAGCTGTTTTAGCTGAAATCCTGAGACTTGCACATTTTTAATACCAATTTACATTATTAGGGTTAATAAACATTTAAATTTTATTGACCTGCCTAAATCTGGTTCCTATTCCATTATTAATAATAATGAAAAATGTACATTACTCTGTTGATATACATGAGTTCTGTATTAAGAGAATAACTCATCACATGCAAAATTATTGTCCTTTAGTATTGTCAGACATAGTGCAAATTCAGAAGGGTAAGACTGCTTCAAGAATGAGGACTTGCACAAGTCTGAGCTCACATGCCAACATATATGCTAAATAAACAAACCAGTATTTGCTTTCATACTAAGACATACAGTTCAGAAAGATATTTAATAATTGTTCCTTGTGAAATATGCAATATAATAAAGAATATCTGTTAATTTGCCTTCATATTTCTTCTCACAGAATGTGTGCAACTGCATGGATAACACAGAGGAATTGTATTTTCACTCTTGAGTGCATCTGTGTGAGTTCAGGGTGTAAGATAGTACTAAGCTTGTTTTTCTGCTCAATTCTCAGTCATGTACTTTTCAGAAATAGTTGTGTACTAAACAGAAAAAAAAAAATCATAACAGTTATGTAAAGATCTGTCCTCACTGCTAAAACCTTTAAATACAAAGGCATCCCAAAAAGTTTTTCAGGATGAAGGTGACACTAATGACACTGAGAAAAAAATAATAGAAAATGAAATATCTGTAGCTGATCAAATTGAAAATTTTATGTGTCACCACTCATTTCTTTCATGCTAGTTTAAGGTAATAAAATCCACATAACAAAATGTATAAATCAATATATTACGTAAGAATTCTAGATGAAAACTCCTTGGTTTATATTTCTATATATTACATACACACACATATACAGGTAGATGGACAGAAAGATATACAGAAATCTAAGCCAGAGACACACAGAGAGGGAGTAATCTAGCATCACAGCAAGAGACAGCTCAATGAAAAAAGGCAGTAACAATATTAAAGAAGAAGATAATCCAGATAACATGAAAACTTGAGTTTGAAGCTTAGTAAGGAGTTCCAGCAGGGATAGGAAACTAACTGTAATACACTCCCACAGGACAGTATTCCCTGTTCATTTGCTAGGTGCTCTGGATTTCATTTGAACTAAAAATTTGGAAAAAATAAAAAAATCAGTTTTTGCTCAAGGGCAGAGTCTTGAGGGACAAAGTCATACAGGAAGTACAGTAATTTTTTTTTTCCTTTGAAAATCATCCCATTGTGCCAGAAATGCAAAACTACAGTTTCATATAAAAAAGGAAAAATACTATTTTGTTTTTCAGAGGGACTTTTATTTTTTGCTGCTCAGTGGTGATGTAACATTTATTAAAAAGGGCATAAATATCTGCTCTGTTATGAGGAAAGTGTAGGTGGTTTGTTTGTGTTATGTATTAGATGAATTTCCTAATTCAAAGAGTCATATTGTTAAACACTTCAAGATGCAAGCAAGTCACTATGAAGGAATACAGCAGTGTTTAAACTTCCCTGGTTTCAAGGAGGTAAAGCACCAGTGCTATGAGAATATTGTCTTAGAACAGTGGTCTTCAAATCACTGTACCCGAGCATGTCCCCCACAGCGTACAGAGGACATATTACCAGGGTACATTGGACAGCCTGATCTTTGCAGTAGTTGCAAGCTTGCATCAGGACTACACAACAGGTCAGCTTAATTTCTAGCTAGGCAATCCATTGCCCAGTGTCAAACCATCTATTCCCGATGTGCTACAAAATCAACAGCCAAGATACAAGGGGTTTTCAAAATTACTGCTTTGAAGAAGTTGTTTTAGAATAAATATAAGTTGAAATGATGGTGTGTCACATCATTAGGAGAGCAAGGTATTAATGTGCTTGTGAATGGAGCGCAGATGCCATCATAGCTCTAGTGTCAGGTATCTTGGTAAGTATATGAAAGGAGATTATTTAAAATCTGGATTTGCTAAGAAATATTTACACATACATATAATACAATGCATGGATTACAAAAGCGAGAGATGAGAATGTTGTTGCTGAGGGTGCAAGAGCACACTATAATAAATGCTTTGGGGACTGGCTTTTTACAGTGAACTAACTGAATCCAGCCAGATGAAACAACTTTCACACCATTCATCCATGACTTTTTTGTAGTGTCAATGAAAAAGAAATAAACTAGAAAGATATTTATTCTCCTGAGTCAATCAGTTCTAGGAGATTCTTATACCCCTTGTCCTTTGAGGCCTAGATACAGCATATCCAGGAAAACATCTGTAGACACTATCCGTCAGACTACCTTGGGTTCCCACCAAAATCCTCCTAAAGGACTGTTATTTATGATTAATAATCTTTTGGAAGGTCAATGGAGAGGGGACACAGAAGTGTCACAGCCATGGTAAGGGTTTGGCTGACACAGCCAGAAAATACCACCTGCACCAGTCATAGCAAACACGTCTATAGTAGTCCCTGTGTTTGCCTTTGACCTCTAGTCTTGCTCCTGCTCAGCCAGCTCCCAGTGTTTGAAACAAGCTCATTTAAGTTCTTGGTTTAACTAAACATTAACTGTTTCTTCAGCTACATACAAACATTTTTGTGTACAAGAGAAAAATGTGACAATTAGACTTTATGCAAAGCAACCTCACCTCAATTGCCACATTGAAGTTAGTGCCATCAGAGACTCACGTTGTTTTTACGAGGACCAATAGAGTTTGCTCAGCCTTGAATTTAACCTACCTGGGCCTCCAGCTGAGAGGAGTTTATATAAGAGCAAATATAGATTCTCTTTTCTACTTTTGAAAGAGACTGCATGATTGCACCATTCCTTGTACCACATATGAAGGCTAAAAGTAGATACAGAGAATTAACCTACCTTGTAGTTAACTGCTTCTTGCAGTGACTAGCGTAAGGCTTACAAGAGGAAGATTTGTGTTTTGTGTTCAAATTTGACATTTTACACCCCCAGACTCCTTACTCTCGGCTTCACCTACCTGCTCTTCCTACTTGGTTACCTAGTCATAACTGAAAATACTTGCATATACCACTTCATATAGATCTACAAGTCCATTCATATAAAGCGCTGAAGTTTGCATTACTATGATTCATCCTGGGCTGCTTTCCCTCCCAAGTGAATAAAATAAGCAAAAAAAAATATTTCAACAAGGAGCCAAAACTAAAAGGCTTGTCAGAAAAGGTAAAACTGAGAATATCTGAAATGTTAATTGAGCTGTACTGCCTAATTTATAGTCATCTGCCTTTTAGATCATATATACGTGTGAGCATCCCTGCAAGAACCTATCAAGCTGGCTTCTTTGATTACAATTTCCAGCAGCTGTGCAAGGCATAGCCTCTGAATCACCTGATGCTGCCAAATAGTGATTCATCACATCAGATAAACTTAACAGTAAAACAAAGAAAAGACTTATTTAGAAAGAGAAATCTGTAGGTCCGTCATCAGAGGTAGAAGATTACAAGTGAAATGAATAGCAAATGCAGGTCTTTCTTAAATGTAACAACCAGATACCTCTTCAGTATTTTTCAGCTGGAATCCCTGAGACACTTCAGGAAACCCTACCTGTCTAAAGCCTTCCATGAGTTCTGAAGACAAAACTTGCTAGGAGCTGCCAGACTGTGGGACTGATGACCAGGCATCCTCTTCTGAGTTCTCCATCATCTTTTTCATGCTTAACCTAGTTTCATGTCTAATACATGCATGCTTCAAGATTTACATCTTTATCTCTTGGTTAACTTCTAGATCTTAGGTTTTAAATATAAATTTAGATTCTTTTGATGACTCAGCTCTGGTGAAAAATGGTTATATTTTAAACATCTGTAGAATCTATATAACTGCAGGTATTTTTTTCGTTTTCCTGAGAGAGGCTTATTGTTTTTTTGTTTGAACTGCTGGCTGACTACTTCCTGCCAAGCCTACGTAGTTTAATTATACCTCTAAGCCCCGTTAGAGCTGCTATTAACATATATTAAATATTTTATGTAAATCATTTAAATATCCAACCATGTAGCTTTTAATGTTATTGACAGACTTGGTAACCAAACACTTTGTTCAGGCTACCTCACTGAACTGACACCTCCAGGTTTCTATTTGACCTCATGATGTTCAACAACGCCAAGTGCAATGTCCTGCACCTGGGCTGAGGCAACCCCTGGTATTCTTTGAATCTGGGGAATTAACTGATTGAGAGGAGCCCTACAGAGAAGGACTTGGGGGTGCAAGTGGATGAAAAATTAGACATGAGCCAACAGCATGTGCTTGCAGCCCAAAAAACTGATTGTATCCTGCGCTGCATCAAAAGAAGTGTAGCCAGCAGACTGGGGGAGGTGATTCTCCATCTTCACTCTAGTCTTGTAAGTCCCTATCTGGAGTACTGCACACAGTTCTGAGGTCCCCAGTACAAGAAAGGTACAGACCTGTTAGAGCAGATCCAGAAGAGGATCACAAAAATGAACGGAGGGCTGGAACACCTCTCCGATGAGGAACAGCTGAGAAGGTTGAGGTTGTGCAGCCTAGAGAAGAAAGTACTCCAGGAAGACCTTATTGCATCTTATTAGTACTTAAAGGAGGCCTAGTAGAAAGATGAAGAAAGACCTTTTACCAGGGCCTCTAGTTACGGGACAAGAGGTGATGGTTTTAAACCGAAAGAGGGTAGGTTTAGATTAGATATAAAGGAGAAATTAATTACAATTGTAGTGAGACACTGAAACAGGTTGCCCAG
>VWZK01022282.1:12790-52607 GCA_013396935.1 Baryphthengus martii | reverse complement strand
CAGTCCCAATAATTCTGTGATTCTGTGATCTTAGTTCACGTACACTACGGTGACATTTGGACATAGAAGTTTTTAACCCTGAAATCATTTAAGTGTGGAATTCTCTACGATCTCAGTACCTTCTGCAGCAAATTTCCAAGTGAAACTCCTAAGAAAAAAGAATCTCTGTAGAAAGGTTTTTACAAGTTCAGCAAACCAGGTCTCGTGGCCTCAACAAAGCCCAATGGAGAGTCGCCAACTAGAGAATTTTAGTACTTAGTTGACAATAGAAACATGTAAAGCTTTGGATATGTAAGACTATATATATACACAAGACTTCAGTGTGTAGTAGCTCTTCTTATTCTGAAAAAAAAGCAGCTAAAAATATCGAAAAGGCTGTTTTGAAAATGAATTGAAGTATGTTTAGTAGCACTAAAACCCCTTAACATCCCACGTCATTGCCAAGGGCTCTTATTGTTATTGTCTGCTGAAGAATAGCATCGGCCAGAGACTGGACCAATCCAGCACTAAAAATATCCAGGGATAAAGACTTCCAGAAGCTTCAAAAGAAGCAGCCACCAAAGCTCAAGCTGAAAGGAGAGGGTGCTGGTGGCATTCCAGGAGAACGTACCGAAGAATCCGTAGCCTTCCCAGTTAATGGCTTCACATCAGCTACTCATTAGGCTTTCCTTCGAACCAAAACAGAAGGGTGTTTTTTTTTTCTGAAAATTCGTTTAAAAAAATAAAAGCTCATAGATTTTCTTCGCAAAAGCACACAAAAGAGTTCTTCTTAAATCTACCCACCCTTGTTTTTCACTTGTAATTATTCCAGGAATTTTCCTCACCTTTCTATCTGATGTGGGTTTGTAATTATTGTCTGTCATGGAGCGATTCGTACGTCACGTTCTCCTGTGCTAAAACCCCCTGGATATAACTTTTAATGATTGACCTAAATTTGACGGAGCTGTGGAGGTGCATTCTAATCAATACCGTTCGAAAGAATATGACAATGTATTTTATTCTTTTTTTTTTGACTGTAATGACAATGAAGAGGCAAATCATTAGTATTTATTAATAGTGAGGAGCTTAGAGAAATAGGGCTATTAATTATGCCATGCAAAAACCACTTCACAGAGATGTCAGATCAGTCTTGAAAGCTGTGGCTGTGTCACACTTTGCAGGAAGTTACTAACATTTGCCTCTACACCGCACTGAAATACTCCTGTCTTCTGAAATTAGCCAGATTTCTGCTGTCTTGAACTCCTTTATGCCATATTCCAACATAGGCAAAGCCATTTTTTCCCCTTTTATGTGATTGAAATGTGAATTACACCTCACAACTGCAACAGATTTAATTTTTATCCTTGCATAGCTATGTCTGAAAAAGAGCTGAAGAGACGTTTCATGTGATATATGGGATCAGTTTGCTAATTATAGTTCTTGGACTTTTGCTTGACGTATTGTACCACTACTAACTGACCTTCTCTAGTAACATATGACGCTTTCCACATGGCTTATTAATTTGGTCGTGGTTTTAGGTGACAGTGTATAATACAAGAGCATCATTTCAGGAGAAAACCAGGTTTGAGGTCATACTGTTGGGGTCCATTTTCTGCACACAAACACTTTTCTGGATGATGGCAAATTCTGGAATATCATTAAAGTATTATTATCTACGAATAGCAGCAACTGGGTTTTGCAAGGCTAAAGGAATCATCAATGGTGTGTGTATTCAGCCCTTCTGAGAAATTCTGTTTTTCCCCCAAATAAATTGTGAGAGCTGTACCATTCCTTGAGAATGCTTTTGTGTTGTTCAGTGCTATGGAGCGACAATTCGCGATAAGGGCATTCCTAATACAAGGGAAATTCCGAACAGTTAATTATGACATAATTTATAGACAATTTTGAATAGTGAAAAGAAAGAGATACCATTTTTATCAATCATATTAAAAAAAAAAATGGTCAAACCCTTTGAAAAATCGTTCACGTCCCTCCTGAACATCCCTGAAAACTCCTTCTGCCCCCTTCCTTGAAAAGACTCCCAAACAGGCATTCAAAACTTCCAAACTAGTTTAAGGTTTAATCCCATGTTCTGTGCGTTGAAATAATTTCACTGTGTCTAATAAGCTAAATGAAATGGAATCTCAAAAAAACTTGCTACATATTCCTCTCTAGATGCATGTAGGGAAAACCCTTTCCTGGTTGTGTTTTTAATATTCTTGCCATTCCTTCGGTGGTGATCCAACTGTCTTTGTAGACTGAGTACCAGTTAGCAAGGAGGTTTAACTAGCAGAGAAATAGGGAGATCCCATTCTCCTAGTATTTGCAGTATTAGTCATAATGGTTTCCTCCAGAATCATAAAGTGCGAAAAAAAAAAAAATAATCCCAGAAAAAAATATGGAATTACTTGGTTTTACAGAAGTACAAGTGTTTTCATGCCTTGGTCTCCTAGCATGCACAGATTAATTCATAGCAGTGGCTTTGTTGCTCTCTGTTATGGTCTCCCTTCAGGTTTTGGTTTGGAGCAACAGTCCTACATAAATTTCAAGCACCGAGTCCAATTCTGTGCTCTTTCCTCAGTTCTTGCTGAGACCTTTTTTGAAAAGATCCCGTCAAATAAAAAGTGTCTGGATGTTTGTGCCAAGACACTTAGGGAAGGAAAATTTGCTAAAGATAGAAAGTCAGCACGTCACCTTGAAGTCCTTTTCCTAATGCTTTGGCCCACGAGAGCACACCGTTCTCCTTCACTTCAATCCCTGTTTTGCTGGAAGTTTTAGGATCCCAGCGGGTCTGCCCTGGCTATGTGGTGGGTCTGTGATGATTGACTGATGATGTCAGAGATACAGAGCTCAGGGTGGGAGGGGAGAAGCGGCAAACGCTTCAATCACATCAGGAGCAAGGACTCCGCACGCGTGGCTGAAGACACCTCTAGATCGCCAAGAGGAATCGTGACATGGTGGGCAATTAAAGAAGAGAGCGAGCAGCTCAGCAGCTGATGAAAAAATTCCTTTCAGTCCCTGGTGTAGAAGCCCCTGGGGAAATTTTTATTTCAAGGACACTTTTTAAATGGAAATAACAGCACGGTCTTGACAGAGATTGAAGTCTCACAGGAGGAAGTTATGGAGAGACTCAGCAACTAGGACAGCAGAATATTCATTTGAGAGACCTGAAGTAAGGAAAGTGTGAAGCAGGAGAGTTAATGAAAAGGAATTTAGCCTTAAAATAGTGACTGCGTTTGAAATGAGGAAGTCACTTCTCGCTTCCTCCAGCTGAAACAGGACCCAGGGAAAATCCTGCAAATTACACCTTGGCAAATTGTAGTTTTGCTCAGGGGAATGCCCCGAAAAGCCTAATTAAAGAGTAGGGTAAGTAAAGTGTAACCTAATACAGTGGTGCCAGCCCAGCTCCTCTCAGGAAAAGTGTCTCGTTTATCAGGCAGAGTTGTTTGAAACAGTTAACGAAGTGGATTCAGAAGGGTGAATAAAATAGTTCACCGGGGTGCTGGCAAAGATCAACTCTTCAAAAAGTTGCAAAAAGTATTGTAAATGTCCACAGGGACAACGGTGGTACCAACCCACCACAGTGGCATACGAAAAATAACCTGGAACTCCCTGCAGTGCCCAAGACCTACTTGATTTTGTTTTTCTTTGCCCGTTGCCAAGAGCATCCAAGCACAAACCAGTGAGTGTGTGAGGGGCAGCAGTAGAATCACAGAATGAGAGGGGCTGGAAGGGACCTCTGGAAATCATCTAGTAGATATATGAGTTGTCTAGCTATATATATACAACATAAGCATAACATATGCATTTGTACACATGTGGCAATTATACATATGTTGTGTATATGGCAGGGTGAAGGTGCACTGGGAACACGTTAAGGGATTCTTAAATGCTACCAGGAACTTTTCTGGGGTCCAAGGTTGCAGGACAGACATTGTGTCAGCAGATCACCCCTGCATATTGTAGGAAGCTGAAACCATCCTGTAGAACTTCTACTTTGGAAGCGGACAATTGCTCAGCCAGTCCTCAAGACTGATCTCACAGAGCTCAGTAAACGTGGCCCAAAAATTTGCACGTCCCAGTGAGAAAAGAAAACCTTAAAAATCCGGAATGACTGTGCCCTTGAATCAGTATTTCTGACGTTCCTTTGCACAAAAGAGACTGTACAGCTTTTAATATGTACAAAGATGCTTTATGAACAGCCAAAGACCCAAAACATATAGAGGTATTTGCTGTGCCGGCACCGTGAGGAATCGGATACTCCATCCTTGGCAGATATTCTCGATCCTTAAAACCACTACATACTCCTGAGTGGCTTAAACCAGAAGCCTCTCTTCACATTAACATATCCTTCCAGGGCCAGTAAGAAATATCCCTCTGCTTTTATAAAGTCAGATATTGAGTTTGTGATTGGCAGGAGTTGAAGTGAATGGCTCTATTTTCAGGTCTGTGTAGTAAAATATAACGGAATTCCTTTGCCCTCAGTCCTTCTCTCCATTCCTTTGTGATACCAAACAGGTCAGGACAAGGTTTTTTTCTCCAAGAGAAGCATGGGGAGCTTTGATGGAGCTCCTAAACGTCACTCAGGGCCTGCTCTGAATGACAGAAGCTGTGTACAGCAAGGTGCTTGGCTTTGGCCAACTTTTCCCAACAGTAATGGGGAGGTTGGGTGCAGCAAGCCAGCTGGGCATAACCTTAAAGGACCTCAGCAGCAGGAGACTGGTTGGAGTTTCACAGGAATGAAAGCAAGAAAGGGAAATAATGGAGATAGGCATCCATCTGGTGTTCCCCGTGTGTTGCTTCTTGTCTCCCGTTTATTTTTGTTGCCTGTCACAAGGAAGATTCTGCCTTGTGAGAAGAGAAATCTACTGCCAAATAAAGGGACAGCCTTGCAGTGAGGGTGAGGAGCAGCTACTGGTAAAATGGGAGATGAACAAAGAAAGAACTGTGAGGTCTTGAGAAGTGAAGTAATGCAAATGTGACAAATGTAGTAGTACAAAAGTAAAAGATGCTGCAGTGAGGAGGAAGGGAATTTCTGTCATTAGCTGGGAGCTGATCAGCCAGACGGGACAGAGCGTGGAAGAAAGATGTGGGTGTACAAATCCATCACAGAATGACTCTGAGCAACCAGCATGATGTGGCTGTAGGAGAAGATTAATTCCATGATTTGGAATATCAGGAAGGATGTGTCTGGCCCAGAACTGTGTATTTTGCACAAGACTCTGGTAAGGCTTTGTGTATATGATTCTGGCTGCCTGTTTTTTCAGGAAAAGTGAAGGAGGAAGAAGGGATTTAAACTAAAGGCTGATGGCAGTATCATGAGGGGTCTGACTTTGCTCTCTTCCAATTTATGTTTCTGAGTGAAGGGGAGAGGAACAGCTTTGCTGTCTTAGGAAGTACGATTTTTTATTTATTTATTTATTTATTTTTTGTAAATCCGTGTATAAAGCATGGACTTTGAAGCATTTACGCAGTGTTTTCACCGGATTAAATTTTATACATCTTAGTAAAGCCTTATAATGTAAAGATGTTGCAGTTGAATTTTGGGTAACACAGATAAAACTAAAGGAAGCTCCAGACAACCCACCTTTCTGAGTAGTCGGTGATATTTTTCAGACAGTACCATTTCCTTGGGATGAAATCAGGTGGAGTTTTTAAACACCTCCTCTGGTTTAAGGATGTGTATCGAACCACTTCTGTTTGGAATAAATACTATTTATTTATTTAGCTCCCACATTCCTTTCCCCATCACGATTCGTTTTCAACTCAAGAAGATTCAAAGAAATCTAGACCAGAGTTTCTCTCAAACTGCCTACCCATCAAGCCATTCACAGCAAAATCACTAATTTCACTCTTGCCAAGCTATTTAAACAAGTTCCTGTAGTTAACATGATTTCAACAAATCCTGAGGATAAGACAATTTCATCTGTCTTTGATATTTACCAGTCCTTTTTTTTCCCCTGCTGATCTGTCAGTCCATGACCTTGAAATCATTATTACTCTAGCAAACTCTAGCTCATTACGGTTTCTTTTCTCCACAGGCAGCAGTTAGGGGTTTTTTTAAAGTTTTAAATGTTGAAGTTTATAATTAATGCAATTTAAATTACACGGCATCTAATTTTAGTACAGTAAACAGAAGAAAATTTTAAATCTTTTTTTTGTGCCCTGAAGCTGGGAGTGTCTAGGTTTCAGAAGACTTGGTTCTCTAATCATCTGACTCTAGTGGCAGAATAATTTAACTTGCATGGACATACATTCTTGTAAGACCTGTTAAAGAAGAAACTTAGATCTGCATTCTCTAAGATGGAAATCCAAGTTTATGGCTTTGAAAAAATGTCACAATCAAATGATCTGGGAAAAAAAATAAATATTACAATCCCATTCTCTGGCTAAAAATATGGTTAGAATCAGTTGCCTTGCTGCTATTTTAACCCGTGATTCTGACCATATTTTTAGCCAAAGAATGGGATTGTAATAATTTTATTTTTTTTAATCCATTAGGAAAGTCGATGTTGAGTGTTGTCACCTAACGTCTCACAATCTTTGTGACTGAAAAGTTCAGCTGTGGTCTTGGAATAGTGGGATGAAGATCCAAGATGATCCAAATGATATATTTGCTTGGGTAGTTTTCATATCAGTTCATAGAGGTAAAGTACATAGCAAGAAGGTGATTCTGCAGAGAAAAAAATAAAGATTTCTGTACCAGTACAGAGCAAGAAGGTCCCGTTTGATAGTAAGACTCACCCTGCAGAGCCTCAACATCCATTAGCAATTGCAAGCAGCACAACCTCGATGGGAGATTGTGTTAGTCACTCCATGCAGATGATGCTGTAGCAGACAAAATCAAAATCAAAGAGAACTTCTCTTACTCCAAAGCACCCCTTATTTTTGACAATTCAGGAGGAAGAAGACTTCCTTGCCGTGGATAAGTGACAGCGTTCAGAGAGCTCGACAGTGTAGGAAAAATTCAGTGACAATTTTAATTTTCACTTGGAATCAATTCCCTCTGTCTTGCTGTAGTCTTCCCAGAAAAAAAAAAATAAATAAAAAAAATTGCTTGTTTTGTTTTACTTTTTAATGGATGGGTTTCCATTAAAAATATACGCGGATGCATTATGGAATTTGTGTTTAGAGAAGCCCTTGGATCACCTCTGTGTTCTAACATCCAGATGGCGAGGGCTATGGCTTTGAAAAAAAGTTGCTGAATAATGCATTTGTCTGATAATATTCAGTTCAGTCTTTTCACTCCCTGCTCGATTGCCTGTTCTAAGCTCGTCGGCTCCCTTTGGTCCATAACCACCCACTTCACTTCTCAGCCGCGTCTGCCATATTGCCATCGACACGGGCCCGCTTTTTTTTCCAGAGTTTTTAATTTTGAGGTATAAAATGTTGATGAATTTGAATGGTAAAAATGTTTATGAGTAATTTCCCATGCATGCTGGAGTCTTTAAAATGGCTTATTGTGTCTGGCTGTGCCATCTGCGGAGAAAGGCACGAGGCTTTTCGATGGCTCTCAGGAGAAGGGGCTTTTTTTAAGCCTTTGGACTGTTGTAATCAGTGCATTGGCCAATGCTACATAAACTGCATACTGAAAGTTAAAAAAAAAAGAAAAAGGCTGTAAATATATTGGCTTTTAACTACAGCTAAGGAGTTAAGCAGTTGGATTAATGACGCACTAATTAATTGTGAAATTCCATGCCCTTCTTTAAGAAGTACAATGTTAATGACATCAGCTCTGGCCCAAAGGGAATCTTCCAATTCAGTCTGAATAAGCACAAAAAAACCCTTCTAGCAGCTCTTTCATTAGTTTTCAGTTATCTGAAAGCATCTTGTTAGCATCTTTGATTGTAAGATAAGTGACTATGCAAAATGACTCTATGTGGCTTTTCATATTTGTCGTTGTTCTCCGTAGGTTGCATTTCATCTCTGATCCGTTTACACTATAAAAGCTGTTTTTCTTCTCCATGTCCTCCTAGTACAAGATTCTGAGATTCTAGCTGCAAAAATAGTGTCGTGATGTAATGAGATCTACCAGATCCGGAAAAAAACCACAATGTGGGAAGCGTATTTTTTTTCCTTCTAATTAGCTATACGTGTGGTTTGGAAAATATTGATAGAATCACAAAGAAGTGATTGAAATTAGGATCATTTTAATAATCAAGAGATAGGACTTCTGCCTTTTATTTCTCTCTCCAAAGTGAAAGTATTAATACTCCTTTTGCATGGCCTCTCTGAGGAAGAGAGGAATAAGAGTTCTAATTAAATGAAGTTTCTGTAACACTACTGTAATATATCTAATCATAATAAAGGAGCACAGATTTTAATTCTGTAGAGGACACATTTACAAATCCTGGAGTGGTTATTCTATCACCAACTCTGTAAGATAGAGATTCCCTCTGCAAACAGCTGTATCACCTACAGTGTCCCTACGAGCTGTTTTTTATGGCCTCCAGTTCTCCTAAAGAAAAAATAAAATAAAATAAAATGAGCATTTCAGGCAGGCAGGCAGGTTAGAATAAACACGATATGAAAGTGGTTTGGGCTAACTTGAGTGACTGTGCCTGGAGGACAGAATCAATTTATAGAGGGTGATGAATAACATGGGGTGGGGGAAAATGTATAATATCTCCAGCTGGCACAGCAAGAGTCGGGAAAGAAAGGTTGCCTACAGCCCAAGACGTACAAGCTGCAATAAAAGGATGCTGGGACTGAATCTCTCTCACCTTCACTAGCCTATCCATTATATCTATGGAAAGGAGTAGAAAAAAGCAAGCAAAGAAGACTTCCCTACTGCTATTTAAGATAAGTAAGCCCTTAAAAGTATTAAAAGTTACCAAATAAGGGAGAGTTAGGCCCACCTTTCCACCCTTTTCATCGACCAGGCGAGATATTTTGGGGATGATAGGGAACATTTCCAGCCTCAGCTAAAATATTTCATATGCTGAAGGCTAAGAACTGCAGTGCCTTGTTTACAAAGCACATTTAGGTCATGCTCTGCGTTAGGGCTACTCTGGTGGAAGAGCTAGTGTCTGATGTGCTTCTCTTCTCTCCTTCCAATGGTTTCAGCAACAACAGAAATACCGAAGGCAAATGAGGGATGAAAATGCATCCAAACAATGAAATGCAGGGTTATTAAAATCACATTAATCTTTATGAAGTTGGAAGAAAAGATGTTTTTTGTGTTCCTCGGAGAGTAGGCGTCTAGTGAGCGTAGTCTATAAACTATTTCATCTAGAAAGTAGAGAAACAGCTCTAGACTTAAAAAGTTTCTGGCGTGCACATATCTGGTTCAGCTCTGACCGTATCGGTTCTATTCATATGATTTTCTTCAGATATAAGAAGGAAAAAGAAAATTTCTTTTGCACAGCTGAACATCTGCTGCAGGGTACAAATTTTGACAAACTGACACATTTTGGTCTATAATATTTTATGGAAAAGAAAAAAAAAAATCCTCCTGGGTATTAAATATTTCATGCAGTAGCTGAGAAGAAACATGTTGGAAGTAAGCTGCACTTATTTCCAATTCAGAGCTAGCATCCAAGGAGTTTATGAACTGGTGAAAAGGATCAGCAGAGTTAATTGTTTTTATTTAAAGTTTACTTTAAGGATGCAGACAACAGGTTTCCTTTAGAGAACTGATAAGGAAGCAGCAGCAGCAGCATAACTTTAAACTAGACTATGTCTGGGCTGGCAAACAGAATGGAGAAAAATCATGCAAGGAGCTGTGCCTGGCTTCTTGAACTTCTTCAGGGGACCTATTTGCATTCCTGCTTCCTGGGCAAAATAATTCCCTTTTGCCTGACAACTTTCCAGTCGGTTAAATGGATTTAGTGATGTTTAGTGACTCTAAAAGTCTCTCATATAAATGCTGCGGGAATATTTAAATTCCGTAAGGTATCCAAGGCCTTTCCAAAGCCTAGAACAACTTAAAGCCATCCTAGTCCATCTTTCCTGCTGAGATACCATTTCAGAAAATTAGATCTCCTGCTACATGCAGAAGGTAGGTGCAGATGGCACTTATCTTTGTGTCTCCAAGAGAAAGAAATCTCTGTCATGCAGATGTCAATTGGTTAAAAAAAACCCAAACAAACATAAAATCAAAAGACCAGCTGGCTTGGGCTTTCCAGACACAGAGAAAATTGAAATACCTTTTCTGAAGAGAGGAAAACAATTCAAGGATATTCTATGGTAACTTCACCTGCCAGGTTGCAATCACAGGCTTATATTAGATTAATCAGTGTTGCAAGACAGGTAAAAATAACAGGAAGAAGTGTTATCTGTCATCACTGGATTTCCAGGCCACATTACATTTTTCAACTGGATCAAGACCTAGTAACCATGATTCATGTCATCTAAAGGTTGCTCAGTACCGATCTAGTGCTGAAAATGGTGGGAGAGAAGGCAACGGTCCCTCTGCATTAACATATGCATCCTTTTAAAAGGAAAAATAAAATCTGGGTGAGAGGCTGTATAGACAAAGGTCATCTAGGTGGAGCAAAAGCAAGGGATTATTAATTTAGGATGATGTGGACTGTTGACCTATAAATACCATATACGAGGAAAAGGACCAACCTTTACTCCTTTCTTTATAGGTATCTGCACTAAAGTCTTACCTAAGTAAGTGGCAGTTTATCATTCAGGCTGTAGAGCCTGCTAGATTACGAAGCACCAAATGTTCTTGGGGTCTATCTGTTCTTGGAACATAAAATGAAAATGGCACCAATTCTTCTCTGGCTGCATTAAGTGCAGTCACTCCCTGAAGGCTCTAATTAGCCAAATGTCACAACAAGCAGTTTTATGTTTTGCTCTTAAACTTGCCACTCACTTAAGATAAGACACAAAAAATGGTGAAACAATCCCAGGACTCTATTTCAAGAAAACAAAAACCTCTCTTCAGAGGCAGAGACGTGCCTTTCGCAACACCGATGCCCTGGGTTAAATGTACAAGCCAGCTACAACAAAACCTGGTTTGGTTCCATTCCAAACCTCTGCTGAGACCTGAATTTCTCCCCACACCACGTATGCATGTGAACATCAGCTGGTTTCTGTGTACATCGTTCTAAGAAATATGTATTTGATGGGGGAAAAAAAAGAAGCAAACTGCATTAGATGAAGTTGTGCAGCAGATATATCGATATTATGAAAAGTATTCCATGGGTGCACTCAGGTGTGGAAACGACCTTCAAGCCAGTCTGCATTTTCTCTGTCTGTTTTTCATAATATCTTAGTAAATAATTAGAAATATATTCTACCCTCCTCCTTCTCTTTGTCCTCCAAGAATGCCTGTCTTGTTTGCTGTAAGATATTTGCTGCCAGTAGTTGTACAAACGGTACCTGAGCATAACTTGTTGTCTGCAGTCTTCATGGGACTTTGTGAAGTTCCATGAAGGTCAAGAAGCTCCTGTTCCTCAGCCACTTGGGGTTCTTTCTCCACTGAAATATAATGATTTCAAAAAGTGACTGGCTAAATTCATAGGAAAGAAATGAATCAACAGTGATTCAAACAAACAAAAAGAAGACACCTCTTGCTTGGGCGGTCTTTGAGTCCAGCCCTAGGATGGAATTCTAAGCGATAACACGACATATATTTGGGCTTATAACATGGGTGGTGTAAAATGTTCTGCAGAGGCATCGAGTTCTTTCTAATTTAAGAGCTTAAAGTTAAGAAGCTTAAAAATCCCCATGTGCCTGGAACAATCTGTAGGTGTTTTTCAGCTTTTCAAGAGAAAGTGTCGTCTCTGTGATAAGCCAAGGACTCAAAATAGATAAATCTGTTGTTGTCATAGATCTAACAGATCAGAGGATATTTATTTATCAATATGACACATGGGTAGTGAGAATTTATTTACTTTACCTAGCTTCATTAACTAATGTATGCAAATACTTAGGATTTAGTAAATGAAGAAAGGCTGCTACATCAAAACAAAGCAGAATTATAAATGTCGTTCCTATTTTTCGGTGGCTTCTGGGTATATCTTAGCATACACATATCCTCTCCTAGACAGAGGAGTAACTTTCTCCCTGTTGCTCTTTACTACTTGATCTTACAGCCTCCTTGTGAGGAAGTGAACAGTTTTGGTTTGTGTGAAGTGAACAACTGTGGTTTGTGTGAAGTGAACAATTTTGGTTTGTATGAAGTGAACAATTTTGGTTTGTATGAAGTGCACCAGTTTTGAATGAGGATTATTTTCTGATTTTATTTTTTTTTTTTTGCTACATCACATGAATGAGTAATCAATCAAACAAACAATCAAATTAGAGCCTGGTTCTGAAATTTGGCAACGGGATAGTCACTCGCTCCTCAATTGCCATTTCTTTTAGAAGATCCTGTCACAAAGGAGAGCGTTCTTCACTGTTAATGCTTAGTCAGATGCTAATTTGGTTTTTCCCTTTAATAAAAGAATGAGTGGCATCCGAGGTTTCATTTCGACCAGGGATGGAACCCAGTCAGAACATGACAAGTAACATTAAAAGAGCATAATAATTTCTCATCTATCGATGACCTTTAAAGAGAATTGTAGCTATTACCTTAGAATCTTCTCTCATTTATTACCTGTCTCATCATTGAATTCAAATGCCTTTATGTAGCAGAAATATAGATGCTTCGCTTCAAAACAGAGAAATATGATTTAACTATTATAATGGCTGCAGGCACCGAAGTCTAATTCAATTTTTTTTTCACATCATATGGGATTTTTGAAGATGATGGCGGTTACTAGACCAGGCAGTTCACTGGAGAGAGTAGAATGAGCTTATATCTTAGGGCTAAACTAGTTATAAAAGGGTATTTTCTCAGATCTGGCAGAAGTTCATTAAACTGATTAGGTGTGCTTCTTGGATAGCAATCTAAGCTATTATTATCAGTAAATTGTAAGCGAAAAGATGGATATTGAGATGTGAAAAATTATTTGAACGTTCACCTTTTTACGGAAGTAAAAGTCACCCGAGTCCGTCTTTGATGGAGCCAAACTCAGGGACAGAATTAGTTTTGTTATTTTCTGATCCCAGGCACTTCCCAATGCCTTTGATTTCACCTTCTTCATTCCAGTGCTCTTGCAGTAGGCGTGCAAGTGCAGAATTCTTTCTGACAGTACGAGCCGGAAGGTTTTACGTTGTGGTTAACTCCTTGATGGCTTCTCGACGCTTCGGCGTTTTCTACGGTTGAGCATTTTCTTGAGTTGTCAAAACAAATGTCCTGCTTGGTGTTCAGCTCAACTTTGCCATAGTGGCAGGTGTTGCTGCTGCTAAATGGGCAAACCTAGGAACACTTGGCAGTAACGAAAAGGGAAAGATGTCATCCTCTGAAGGTAAAATTCACAGAGGCGGGAACTTTTTGAAGCGTGCTTAGATTATTTTGTTCATCATAGAAATAGTATCATTAATATCATTTGTTTTAACTGTATCTTGTGAGAAAAGACATAGATATAGTTTCCAGCAAGTATTTATACCACAGATAAATGCAACTCCAAGTTGACAGAAGTTAGAAGATTTTTGTAATCGTTACTGACAGTTTATTAAAACTCTTGGCTCAGCGGGCAGCAACAGTTCAAAACTGGTGGATATCATCCAGATTTGGAAAGCAAGACAGAGGATGTACTGTTTCCTCCATATAAAACTTTGATCTGGCCACGCTTGGAGTGTTGTATTTAGTTCCACCTTACACTAAACTTTTTTTCACAGTGGTTAGCGAGCTGATGGAATTTTCAGGCACAGAAGCTCGTGGAGGCAGGTAGTATCAGGAGGTTCAGAAAAGGAGCGGAGCAGTTGATGCAATGAAAGGGCAGGATGTATCCTCTAGGACAAGGTTTGTGTGTCCCATCTCAGTAGCAGCTCCAGTGGCTCTAGTCTGATTAGAATAATTGGGTGGGTTGAGTTGACTCGTTTCTTAAGCTCTTGTAAACGTTATTCTGCTCACATTGCTCATTGTTTGATGGTTAAAGAGTTACCTCGCCTAATTCTTAATTGGCTTGAAAACTTACTTACCTGAGCTATCTCTTATTATGTTTTCCCATCGCTTCTAAGGGAATGGCAGCCCAGCTACACAGAAACCTTTAGACCTCTAGGTTGGAAAAGACCTTCAAGATCATCCAGTCCAACCATTTACCCTACTCTACCAAGTCCATCACTACACCGTGTCCCCAAGGACCACATCTATTACGACTTAATTGTAACATTCCTACTAACCCTTAAATTCATAAAAATATTATGATTTTGAATATGCAAAGATATGTACCTTGGATTACTCCCAGAAATGGTATAGACAGCTTAAAGATCCCTACCAGGAAAGCATGTACCCAGTGCTTCTTTAAGAAAACAAGAGTATCTGCGTTGGCATTGCCATAGTGTTCTCTGGAAGAAATGGTGTGGGTAAAGGAGGCTCATTTGGTACGGTCTTTTCGTGAGGACATCACGGTCTTTGAAAGGCACCTCCCCTCTGCAAACCTGGTTTCTCAAATAAAGAGCAACATGTACATTGGAAACGATTTTCCAGGGGTTGAACTGAGTGATTTAAATTGCAGGCTCCTGGTGAAACTTGATCAGCAGTGTTTAAAACAACCCCAAAGCTAATCTACCCAAGACATTGTAACCTCACAGTTAATGAGGCTTGTTTTGATTCTGATGAGAATTTTCTTTTCAGGATGGCCATAAGTTCAAGAAATCATGGTAAAAAAAAGCTATTTTAACCAGCACAATTATGGGCCTTTGCCCTGTCTCCTTTAATCAAGCTTTGCAAACTGAAAAAGTGAAAGTACGGTCCAGCATTGCCGTTTGGGCTATTACTTTGGCAATAGCCTGTATTTCTTTAGCAGTTTAGAGCGCACAGGAACTATCCTGCTGAGAGTAGACCCACGCTAGTCTTTAAGGCAAAGAGCAAAAAGACAAAGCATGTGGAAAAAAAAAAAGAGGGCCGGGGGTGTCATGTTCAGGGTGAGAGTGCCACAAGGTAAAAAGGTTATTTTCACTGCAAATCTTGTGTGCTGAAGGGGACAAGCAAAGTTCTGGGCGGCTTCGCCCTCCAATCCCATGTATGGTTTCTGTTAGAGACACACAGTAGTGGGGTGAGTTCCCATCTAATGCTCCAGGGCACAAAGCAGGGAATGGTCTTTATGTTTTTCTTGTGATCTCATGCTGGAGTTGGCAGGAAACTGGGCAGAAATGTGCTGACCCCCCTGCCTCATGGCATTTGGTATTTCCTTCAAATGCTTTCACATCATTTCAACGTAATTTGCTTCCTCAGCTCCTAATTGCTTTCCTAAACTGGTGTACGTTGATGGAGGTGCCAGAGAGAGAAGAAATTATTTCTATATGGCACATAAAAGTGAGTGGATTCATCTAGATTGGAAAGAGCCTATTTCTCTCCTCTGAAAACACTGGTGGATGGGTAGGTTCTGTTATTTCACATGACAAAACATGACCTTCAAAGCCGCAGGAAACGCACAACTCAGTAACTTCATAACTTGATCAAGTTTAAAAAGAATCGGGGTTGAAATGCTGGGAAGCTTTGTTGGGAATGCTTCAGCACAAATAGATTTGACCAGTTTAGGGGAAATAGTGAAAGCTGTTTCCTTAAGAAACCACGTCCTCTCCTGCAACTTGAAACAAATACTTGATATGTGACCTGGCACGTGCCAAAACCCCTCTCCTGAGGATATCTCTTGCCTTCTGCACGAACATAGTGTCAGGCTCGTTCTTTGAAAAGTTACTGGTTTTCACAGTGGAGAAGAGTGAAGAGTTTTGCAACTTAATTTTCCGTGGCTTTGTGATTGTCTAAGAATATTGTTCTCTTAGAGTTTATCTGTGCCAACAAAACTGGGATAATTCATGGAGCAACTACGCTTCCCATTTGACAGTCACTGACAAAAGCATAATCCATCCATCTGTAAATCTTTCCACAGATTTCACAGCTAATAATAACTCAAATGCTTCAAATACCCCAACACTTGGGCACTTTACTTTCTAAAAGGACTATCACCGTTCCTTGTCTTATTGGGAACAGAACAGAGATCCAGTTCTCTTTCTGCACTTGCTCAGGGAAGTGACATAAAAGATAGAGTGTTTGATTCATTAAAAGCGCTTAACTGACACAAAAATCCTTCCAATTTCCCTGATTGAAGATAGTCTGTAGGGTGTGAAAACTGCTTCATAGCCTGTAGTAAGCATGTACCTGAAAGGTTGTTTTCTCCCAGCTTTTGTTGTGTAGGATGAAATACAGTGAGATACCACCAAGGTAAATGGAACATTTAAAAATATCTGACAAGCTGACTTAAGCTGGGTGTAATTCTCTAAGAAGCTATTATTCCATTTTGTCTCTTTTCACTCTACAGCTTCCTGGTACTGAAAAAAAACCTGGGGTTGTTGCTTTGCAGACTTGCCTTCAGCAGGCGCAGATAACATCGCTTTGCCGTGTGTCAAAGGAGCTGCCTACGCTAGTTCTTATGATCTCCCTTGAGACATCTTTACCTGTTTGATACTGGAGTCATTGTGAGCCTGGGAGGAGAAGAAATTTGCATTTCCTTTTCTTCTCTGGCAGCAAATGTATGTATCTGAACATCACAGAAGGCTGGTTTATCGTGGCGACAGCTTAAAAGCATTGCCTCAGTTTACCAGAAAAGCCACACCTGGCTTTAAACACCCGTTTGTTGTCCACAAGAAGCATTTGGGGGAAAAACTTAGTCCTGTGCTTATGACATATCCACGTGACGTACATACATGTGTCATATCGTATGTATGCACAGCATAGCCTCTACCCTCTCTCCATGCTGTTAACGTGCCTTTGTATAATTAAACAGCAACAGCACAGATTTAAAAATGCCCTCCATAGCAGATACATTCACGTCTAAACTGCATATCAATTATTTGATATTTGTATAGCAAAAATCTGATTGCTGTCATCGCTTTTATAGTGTGAGGTTTGATGATCTCTCCACAGAAAAGAATTGAAAATGGGACTAGACTCCGTATCAGCGAACCTTTCAACCACCAACCTCCTTAAAGGCAAAAAGATAAATATTTTCAGCAGTTATTGCAACTAAGTTAAATAAGAATTGATTTTCCAAAACAAATCTATTGTCACTTATCAGGCACATAATTAATAGACATTTTTACACAGCTATAATTCAGAAAGCACTCAATTATGTTCCACGCGACGCAAAGCCTATTACATCTTTATTGAATCTTTTTTTTTGTGATACACTTCATTTAAAATGTCACTGCATTTGTTCTTTCCATAGACGCTAATTGTATGCATTCTATTTAGATTTGAAATAGAAGGCCCTGTATGTACAGCTCACAGGAGGAACAGCCTGAAGGCAATTGCATAGCTGGCTTTCCCCTAAACATTACCTGAATTTTGCAAACTATTTATGATGACATGTCTTACTTTTGATTTTTCTCATGACTGGAATCTGAAGCCTTATCTCAGACCTCACTTAAGTCAAAGGTTAGTTGTTGGGGGCTGTGTACTTGTGGGTGTCTAAGCCCCCCGAGATTTACTATGGTGGATTAAAAATAGGATTGTCTTTGTAGAGAGGAAAACCATTTGGAAATAATAGCTTCATTTTCTTGTCAAAGCCATTATTTTAAAATTCTGTTGGGGAGCTGTTGGCAGGAGACAACACGTCAAGTTATGTCCCATTAATACTCAATGGTGGGGCTGAACTTGCTGCCCAAGAAGTATCCTGGGATGCATCAAGAGAAGTGTGGCCAGCAGGGTAAGGGAGGGGAGTCTCCCCCTCTACTCCACTCTGGTGAGACCCCACCTGGAGCACTGCTTCCAGTTCTGGAACCCCTATTCCAAGATAGATCTGAACATGCTGGAACATGTCCAGAGAAGGGCCACGAGGATGATCAGAGGGCTGGAGCACCTCTCCTAGGAAGACAGGCTGAGAGAGTTGGGGTTGTTCAGTCTGGAGAAGAGAAGGCTGCCAGGAGACCTTCTGGTGGCCTTCCAGGATCTGAAGGGGGCCTACAAGAAAGCTGGGGAGGGACTTTTTAGGATGTCACATAGTGACAGGACAAGGGGGAATGGATCCAAACTAGAGGAGGGGAGATTGAGATTGGACCTTAGGAAGAAGTTGTTCCCCATGGGGGTGGTGAGACCCTGGCACAGGTTGCCCAGAGAGGTGGTGGAAGCCCCATCCCTGGAAGCGTTGAAGGCCAGGCTGGATGTGGCTCTGGGCAACCTGCTCTAGTGGGAGGTGTCCCTGCTTGTGGCAGGGGGGTTGGAACTGGATGATCTTCACGGTCCTTTCCAACCCTGATGATTCTGTAAGTTCAGCAGTGACTTTCCCAACACATTTTTCCATTTTCAGATTCTTCCCATTGTGAGATCAATGGAGCTGGAAGATGGATGTGCTGAGTGAATGCGTGTTTACATCTAAACATTTATCTGAGTTGATATTCAGCTGTCTAGTATATCAGTCTAACATACATACCAATAGGATATCAACTGAATAAATACTGCTTGATATCAATACAGCTGAAGAAATCCTGTCACAGAGAATGTGTTAACGTGTTATCGGAGATTGCACTTGGCTCCTGGGAGTACCGCCCGGATACAAAAGCAGATTGGTCCTTCCAATGAGGAGCCTTGTGTCCCAATAAGATTAGGTCCCTACATTTTGGATCTCTGCCTTGCTGTTGTTAAATAGGACTTTAAATACTTGTTTCATCTACATTTGGAACTTTGTGCTGTCACCTACTTTTACTTATTTCTACTTCAAAACCAAAAAAACCCACTTCATCAGTGTTTCCACACAAAACATTTCTCTACTTTTTCTTATAATATCTTTTCATTGAACGTCTTCTGCCTGATGGCAATATTTTCAAGCTGCGGTAGGGACAGCTAGTACAGGATCGACCCCCTAATTCTTGCATTTCCAGGGAAGTATCAGGAATTTCACATCACTTGGTTTAAGCTCAAAGAGTCATTGAGGTTGGAAACAACCTTCAAGTGCTCAAAGTTTTCTTAGTTTTCATATTCACTGATAACTTTTAAATGCTTGGAGTCACTCATTTAAAAATTCTCTAGGGCTTTTTGATTTTGACCAACGTGTATTCTAATAGGAAGCAAGAGGTGGTAAAGCCAGGAAAATATGTCTAAATATTATATTTACTGCGTCCTCTGAATGAAGGGAAGAAAAAACCATCAGACCTTTGCGATCTGAGCAGATTACTCATTATCCTTGACAGAAACAAAGAGATTGAGGCATCACAGAATGGTGTTGCTATAGGGAACCTGAAATTTTGCAGCATCAGTTTGCTCTTTCCTGTCCACTGAGCTACTTGCAAGTTTTTCTGCCTCAGTACAGATTCAGGTGACTCTGTTTTTTTTTTTTGTTATCGCGGCATTGAACATTCTGTGCCAGCTCTTGTGTTCCAGACCTACACCTTAGAATGTGTTTCTCGAATTATTCTGGCTGGTTTCATAAATCAATAAAGCCTCTGTATTCCACTGATTTCCTGATATCTTTGCTACCAAGAACTCACGGGTCAGAGGGGGCCGTGAGGTCTGAATAGAGGCAGAGAGAACAATAACAGATATGGTTAGAGGACTTCAAAACCACTTTATGAAGAAAGATTATACATAGGCTAATGTCAGCCTGAGTGGAGACAGATAACATTTGTAATATTTGAAAGATGAAAGATCCAGGAGGATCAGGAATTATTACATGTCATATAAAGGCATAGGGAAGAGAATAAAAGTGAGCTGTTTAAAAAGATCAGGGAAAACTTAAAATTCTCCTCACTTTGAGAGGATTGCTTGACGTTCTGCCTACCCAGAGTTTATTGCAGAATTACAGTGACAGAAACACAGTTGTTGGGAGGTTTTGGAGCTAGTCTGGAGAGTCCCTTCACACCCACTAAGCTGAATGTCACCACAAACAATCTGTGCGCTGATATTACATCCAAACTCCATCTTAAAATCGTTAGATATTTACCACTTGAAAGTAGAGATCTTTTTAATTAGAATTGTGGCTGCATCTTTGCATTATCAGATGCCTTGGGCATTATAAAACTAAAATATATTTATTACTAACAGCAAAAGTAATCCAAAAGTGCTGTGGCTGGCAGAATAATAAGAGCCAGCAATAGTGCACATTTCTCTAGTAACTTCTAACACAGGATTCCAAGGTACTTTTGGTGCTTAAACATACTACTGAGAAAACACAGCAGCTATTCTGGGCTAGCAGTACTGCTAGCAGTTTTTAGGAGGGGAAGTAATTAATAACTTTTTAAAATTGAAACTGCAGGAAACATTAGGGAGAGAGACTATAATTAGGCAACTTGGAATTTAGCCAATGAGCTCCCGTTACTCCACCCTCAGTGTTATGAAAAGCACCGTGGGATTGTCTATAACCTCACTCCAGTTTCATTCCTTATGGGGAGACAAACTTCACAGTGTCTTCCTGTGACTTCTAGGAAAGTGTTGGGAGAGTTTAAATTCAGAAAAGGCCAGAAAACTGAGTGGCTGTGGCGGTAGGACTGTTCCTAAGGCACACTTAATAATGTCTAAAAGCCAAAAAGCACTGGATCAAGTGAAAAGAGACTTGCCAGATGCATTCGTCCTCTTTGTCTGCGATTCACTTTAGTATCTGTCAACGCCAGTGATTGTCTCTTTGGAATCCCACTCAAATCAAAAAGATTTCTTCTTACCTCTCTAGAGGTCTTGATGCACACCAAGGTATTAAATACATGTAACGATGATGATAAATTCTTTCTTTGTTGCCTTTTCTCTGTCCAGTTTAGAGCCTGCTGTCATTGTGTCTTGGAGAATGTTTTTGGAACTGTGATTGTCTCAGAAATAACTGTTGTGTGTCATCTCCTGGCACCAGACCCTGCATTCTTTGCCTGCCAGTTGACTTTTTAATGTAGCAATCTGAATCTGAATTGTTTTGCTTTTCAGAAGACTAAAATGTGAAGTGTTTGGCTGGCTGTGAAAGGCACATCATTCCCAAACTGGTGAGACAGATGTTTTCACAGTTTGTCACATTTTGCCTGTTTTTGCTCTTCTGTCAGCAATGTTGTGATCTTTGATCCCATCCATATGGATGGTGGAGAAGCTTGTTCCCAATGCCTGTGGCAGATTTGCATGTATACCATCGAATCGAGATAAAAAACCAAGAACTCCTGATCCCCAGTAACAAACTGTAAATTAAAAACTGTTTATAGAGGAGACAACTCTGTTGTTTTTGTGAGGGGGAAGGGGCTGAGGGATCCTCCATGGCAATGCATGTTCTCACTACAAAGTGAGCAATTTAGGCTGCTTAAAGAACCGCGGTCAGAGGTCTCAGCAAAAGTGGTTTTGCTGAAATAGGATGTCATAAAAGTGTGACTTAACAAAGTTCAATAGCAAGGTTCACTCTGTTACTGTCCTGCACAAAGGATATAACAATGATTCAAAACTACCAAGGCAGAATCAATGTTACCAAGACAAAATCAAAGTTACCAAGGGAAAAATCAAAGTTACCGATACAAAATTTTAGTGCACTGTAAAACAAGGTTATGGGCAATGTCGATCATTTACCAGAGATCTGGAATTGGTAAGAAGTGTCCCTCTGCCTCAAGGAGCAACCTTGAGAGGTGTCCCGCTCAAGGGGAGGTCATCTCCATGCTGCCAGCTGATTAGCGGGGAGAGCTCAAAGAAGACTCACTTAGGCTATCTTATTTTTGAAATAGAGTGGTTGGCTTGTAGTCAAATGACACGTGATGGAAAAGGTCAGGTGTGAGACTCCTTGTACCTATCGCTTCCTTTGTTCCTTGACAAACAAGTCTTGGAAAAACTACGTGCTGTTGGTGTGCTAATCACGACTGGTGTTCCAAGCTCGTACGCGTCGATGCTCGCTGTGGCTTTGTGGATTTTCGGAGAACACTAGAGAAGTTCTTGGCCCAGTTATGATTTAGAACTTCAGCTCCTTTGGAGCCTGTACCAAACTACTGCTTGTTTGGTTAAGGAGTCGAGTCTCTTCGCTCAGGCAGCCGCGCTGGGAGGCAGAATCACAAGAGGGGGATCTTGTCCTTTGCTGCTGTGTGAGGCTGGGTTATTGATTCACTCCATATATTCCTAATAAAACGCTCCTCTACTCTTCACACGCTGAAGTAAATAACACAGTAACATTTGACCCCCCCCAGAGACGAAAACTCATTACGTCCTATTGCAGGTATTTCATTCTGAAGGAGCCGAGAAAAGCTTGAGCGATCCAGGCTTTTTCCAAGCGTGGTTCTTACTGCTTATTGCACAAATGTGGTTTACCTTTTCCTAGCAAAATAAATAAATAAAGCTGCACGCTCTTAAATACTTATAGAAAATACTCCCTGAAGGGGAGAACTGTGTATGCAAGTTGGTTGCTTAGATGAGGATCGCAAATTGCCTCTGTTGGAGCGGGAGTTGCCTCGGCGTCGGCTTCCGAAGCCAATATAGTAATAACACTTTGTGTTCTCACAAAGAGTACTTTCCATTAGGCAGTTTTCAGAGCTGGAGAAGCCTCATCCAAACTCTGAAATCTCCCACCCACCTTGTGAGGGATGCATTATTAAATGCGTTTGTAGTGCTAATTGGAACCCTCTGGTTTTGGTCCTGTAATTTGTGATTTTTCTCTTTATCCCACATTGGAAAATAGAAGTCAGCTTCTTAAAATTGCCTGCAAGAAAGGTTACAGCAAAAAGTTGTTAGGGAAGTACTGAGAAGACCTTCCCGACACATTTAATTGGCTTCTTTTACTTTTGTCCCTCTTTACACAATACAATTATGTAGAATATGAACAATCAAATAACTGAACTAAAAAACCTCATTTTTTTTTTTTAATTTTTTTTGGAAAAAAGATCTGTTCTGAGTTTGAAACAAAATATATTGCCATTATAAAAAATATTTCCTCCTTCCAAATCTACAGCTGTAATAATTCCCAATTTAAAAATACAGTTTCCAAATTGCCATATATCTATACAAGCCATATACCTATAGAAATAGCTGTACCTAGGTAGTCTAGATCTGTATGGCAATATATGTATTTGGCCTGCACTTTTCAAGAGGACAATTTTTGTATTAAGGCTCCTAGTACCGTGAAACTCACTGGCAGCTCAAGACTGATTTTTTTGGGTCTAGGTTGTCAGTTGGGGCAAACAGGCTAACACCATACCCTCCGCTCATCCCCCTTCAACCCACCTTCTGGGCCATACTGGGCACCCAAAAAAGCAGGGGTTAAAGAGCAAAATGTAGAAGGATCGTCCAACAGAGCAACATTTTCCTTTGCTCTCTGATTTTTATCACAGGCTAAAAACCTGCAGGCTAATGAAAGTCATTCGTATTTGCCAGAGCTTCAGGGCAAAGGGATATTTCCTTTGCCTGTTGATTTCATTTAGTTTATCTGTCTTGTGTATTTCCTATTTTTTTATGTCCCAGTCTTCCACCTCGGTTTGATTAATAGCCAGCCGGTGCCATGTCATTAGAGCTCGACTTGTTTGTTCATCTGGCAAGTGTGGTCCATAGATATTGAAGTCTGAGAAAAGAGAGCAGTTACCACATGTGCCTGGGAAATGATATATGGTTCTTTTTTTAAGGACTGCACTTACCAAACAGTGCTTGCTAGGTAACTGTAGAAAGGCGATCAAACATTTTAATGTTTTATATTTTTCAGATATATTTCTGAAATCAACTGGATTTTTATTTCTGGTGCTCTGATTTTTTTTTTTCCAGCTGTCATTCATCTAGTTCACAGCAGTGGCCACCCAAATTGCTGTAGTCAAGATGCGAGCCAAATTACTTTACCTGTCAACATTCTGCTTTTGTCTTCCTTCTAAACACCATCCAACCTTGAGAATATTGTCTCTGCAGGTGTAGAAGCGGGTAGGAATGCCAACAGAAACGAAATGACATTTTATCACTTTTGAGATAGGATGTGATTTGTTTTTAAGAGGTGATTGCATTTTATACATGTATTTCATCAACGGGCACCTCTTGTCTCCTGGTCCAGCTTCCCCTGAAGTCAATGATGATTTTTCAGAGACTTCATACTGGATACAAGAGCTACATCTCTTGTTTCCTGGTCCAGCTTCCCCTGAAGTCAATGATAATTTTTCAGAGACTTCATACAGAGCTGGATTAGACTCAACATGATTGATAGAAAGACACTCATGAAATACTATAATTTTAAACGATTAGATTGGCAGTTATATTGCCTCAGTAGATCTCGGATGCTGAAGGAAATCATAGGTATCTAAACAGATGAAAGCACTGATCCTTCTAGTCTGCTATCCTCTTCCTGGCAATGAGCATTTGATCCAGAGGGACACATAGTTAGGATTCTGCCTCTTGAGTAGGAGTATAGTTGTTTATTTCCTGACTCTTACAAGTCTTCATGTGTGTAACCCGTGGATCTTTTTACGAAAGATCAAGAAAATAGCCAGAATCCTCAATCTAAGAGTAGTTACATGTGGTGAGATGCATGGACCGAGTACAGTGCATAGAGAGACTTGTCTTTCATTCACTGGGAAATTTTCTGTGTTTTGGGTGGGCCTTTCCTCAGCCCTTGTCCTCTTCCATAGAGTCGGTATTGTCGCTTCACTCAGGACATGTCAAGGCAGTTGCCAGGTAATGAATCACCAAACCTTTTTTCAGTAGTGACAAGAACTTTTAAAAACGGACTCCATGTCTTAGATAGCTGAAGGGCTAAGCTGAAGTAGCCATAGCTTGTTAAAATCACTTTGTAAAATATCATCCTCAACGCGTGTTTATTGATAGCTGTTTATAAATGACCTGAGAGCAGAGGTCCATAAAACTCAGCGTACGAATGCCTGCCCAAAGTCATCGTACAAAGCACTCAAAAGAGTATTTCATGAATTCGTGTAGCTGCTGAAAGAAATACCCTTTGAAAACAAATGGGTTTGGTATTAGCTCAACTCTTGCCTGAACTTCAGAGATGGATTGTGAACAAAAATGTAAAAAGGAACAATCTAAAAAACATTTACTGGTGGCACACACACCTCTTTGAAAGGCTACTTTTGAGCGAAGTAGAAATATATTCAGAAGCAGAAATACTGTTCTGATAGCGTTGTGCATTCAGTGGTCTACTCATAAAAATGCAGTAGCGCTGGTGAAATGCGCTGCATGACTTCTTGCTGGTTTTTTGACGTGGAGGGTTTCGTGCTCCTCTGATCGTTCCATTTATTTCAACAGGAATAGGAAGTCGCTTGAAGAGTAAAACATTATTCAGCTTGAATAACGACGGCAGGTTATATTTTGGTTTAGGATGGGGAAGAGCATTTGTCAGGTAATGGGAACCTTTCAATCCGCAGGATGATTTTCTCCAACTTTTGCATGACTCCCACTACCTTTAAAACTTAAGATGTTTTACCACGCAAGACACAAACTCATGGGCAAAACTCAAGAGAGGAGAAAAAGGCCTGCAGAATAACCCCCAGATGACAAACTGCTTGTTTTGAAACTAGATGCTCAGCTTTTAGGAAATGGTCAACCACGTAAAAAGTGGCTTTATAGAAAAGCAAGGAGAGGGCGCACTGATGGTCATTGTTAACAATAAAAATAATAGGTTTCTGTATTAGTTGGGACCAGAATTATTGGATTTGAGAAATTCCAGGTTTGTTGGAGTTGTTACATCTGAACACGAAGAGCACCAAAAGCTTAAAATTTCCAGTGTTAAAGTATTTTTTAAAATACGTAGTTTAGATTTACTTCAACAGAATTGGATTCTAGCTGAGTTCCCAGTTATATAAAGCTATCTCAAAACAATGTAAACAACAAATATCTCCATTTCAAAAGGACTGCAGTTGAGACATGCCTTTTACATACAAATTTATTTCCAATTTTTTTTAGAGACAGAATTTAATTTAAATTATCACGTGAGTGGGTAACATTCTCGGGTCCAATAAATTTCATGTTCCTGGAGAGTAACATTGCACTGATTTTATTTTTAAACCAGCTGCACATTCCAGCTTTAGTCTCGGGCATATTAATTCATTAAAAAGTACAACATGGTGGTAAAACAAATTTTATGTCATCTTTGTGGACCTCCTCTGGACCTTCACACATATTGTTGCACTGAATCCTTGTGAAATATTGTATTGATTTTTGTAATTCTAATGAAACTATTTTCAGAAGCTTTCTAGTCTCTCTGACCTGAACTGGCCACTTAAATGACTATAGACACATCTTTCTTTTAGTTTATCCAACCTAAACATACTTCTGCATTTAGCATATACTAAAATGCTTTTCTGTGCTTTGATTTCTAACCTAGGGAACATCCTCTTCAGGGCAAGTGAAGCCTGAAAACCTCATTGCTACCTGTCCATTTCAAGACCTTTCTCTTTGCAGTCCTGCCTCTCATGACTGAACCTTTGCCATTAGATCCCTGTCAAATCAATGGAAATGCACTTTGTGTGGTTTACAGACTATGAGGTTGGGAGGAGTGGCTGACATGCTGGAGGGCTGTGCTGCCATCCAGTGTGACCTGGACAGACTGGAGAGCTGGGTGGGGAGAAATTTAATGCAATTCAAGAAGGGCAAGTGTAAAGTTCTGCATCTGGGGAAGAACAACCCCCTGGATCAGTACAGGTTGGGGGCTGAGCTGTTGGAGAGCAGCTCTGGGGAAAAAGACCTGGGAGTCCTGGTGGCCAAGAAGATGCCCAGGAGCCAACAAGGCGCCCTCATGGCCAGGAAGGCCAGTGGCCTCCTGAGGGGCATTAGGAGCGTGGCCAGCAGGGNCAGGGGGGTTGGACTCGATGATCTTCCGAGGTCCCTTCCAGCCCCTACCAGTGTGTGATTCTATAGAAGAATCGGAAGGGTGATACTCGCTGTTATTGTATAAGCACTTCCTGTGATACAGGGCTGTCTGGAAAGCACAGGGAAATCTTTTGAATCCATTTGAAAGAAAAGGTGCTATATAAAATATAAAGAGCTGCTGCAATTACATCAGGTAGAATTCAGTTTGCAGGAGCTGTTGAGCTTTGGAGCTCAAGCCAATTACCAACAGGAGTCCGGAATTGTTCCCCCTGGAGCAATTATCTGAACTATATGGGAGGTAACAAGGATTTCCGTCGTGAAACCTTTGAAATTCTTTCAGTTTTGAGGGAAACAGTTTCTTACCTAACAATTGTAATCATTCCAAGGCACTTAGCTGGCCAGAGTTGTACAGCTATGGGCTGCATCCTGCAGCCACTGACAAAATAAACAACCAGCGGTGCTATTACAGGTCTCACAAAAATCTGGAATAAAAATCTGTAATATGTGAACTCTGGGGCTATCTCCCCTTGCCTCCATAGTTTCCAATTAAGCAGCTTCTCTTTGCATACAGTGGTGGTACTGGTTCTGCGGGTCTCTTGTCCTAGATCCAAGCTGTGGTCTTGAATGCAGCTTTTGCTTTATTGCTGGTGTTCCTGCAGCAAGACATGGGTGGTTTTCCCATCATTTTAACTCTGCACTGAAAGAGACCAAGCACCAATACAGAGGATGAAATAGAGTCAGTCCCTTGTGAAGCTCTATGAAACATTTTGTTCTGTTGTATTGTACAAGATCAAAAAAAAAAATTATATGGATGAAAGTTTTCCCATTGAAAAAAAATCATGTGAAAACTTGTTAAAAATATGTAACATGAACTATCTGTGCAAATCACAATCCTGTCTTTGGCCCCAGAGTGCACAGTAAAAATCAGCTACAGGCAACAGTGGTACTATTGACCTTGACCCAGAGTGCTGGACGTACTTAAATAGTAATTTTTCTAATTACATCTCCATAGATATGGATTTCTGTTTTCCTTTCACTACACACTCCATCCTTTCCTCACCATTATTACGTGCTAATGCTTTTTGCTTAAGAAGGAAACAAATTTTGTCCCCCAGGTGGAATGACAAAGGTGTCACTGGGAAACGATGAACAGCAGTACTGTGGATAACCACAGTGGAAGCTGAGAAGCTGGGTCAGATGTAGCCGACTGCTTTGGGACCGTGCTGCTGCGTGCTACAAAACATGCATGCACACATGCACATGTATGATGCACACATGCACATGTATGATGCAGAGTTCCCCTTTTTAATTTAGTTTTCCCGAGGTGAGTCGTCATGGGGCTAGGAGTCTCATCTCCTCCTGGTCTTGATCCTGGAGAGAGGAGTCAGGACAGCTTTCTACCGTGGCACTTAACAGACTCTTGTCAGTGGTGCCCTGGGATAGGACAAGGGGCAATGGGCATAAACTTGAACCCAGGAAGTTCCACCTCAACAGGAGGAGAAACTTCTTCACTGTGAGGGTGACGGAGCCTGGAACAGGCTGCCCAGAAAGCTGTGGAGTCTCCTTCTCTGGAGACTTTCCAACCCCCCCTGGCTCTGTTGCTGTGTGGCCTGCCCTGGGTGATCCTGCTCTGGCAGGGGGGTTGGACTTGATGATCTCCAGAGGTCCCTTCCAACCTCTACCATTCTATGATTTCCATGATTTTCCAGATGCAAGACTTAACCTGGAGAGCTGCGGACAGCTGAGCATAATTTAAGGAGCTCCAAGGCTTTTCTAAATTGCACTGGAAATTGAAGAAAACAAAATATGATTTCTAGCCACCTTGTTTTACCTCCCTTCCTCAGCCCTGCCAAGCTTATACAGGCTGCAGTTTAAGCATCTAAATTAGTTCTTTTTATACTTTTTTTTCCCCCCGTGCAATTCATTATAGACATAAAAGGTGATGCCTTCATGAGGTCCTTTTGGCCTTGTAAATCTCCCCAAGAAAGATAAAAACGTATGATGTAAGTTTTATGATATTGCCAACCCATTTCTCAGCAATGCAGCTGATTGTAACTGAATCCTTTGTAATGGATCTGCAGCAGTGACAAACACGTGCGCTCTGTTTTGAAGAACCAGGTTTTTTAATCATTAAAATCATTAGGGATTCTTAGAGGCTTTGTAAAGAAAAAAGGATTGCAGTAATAAGAAGAATGTAGAATATAGATTCCTTGTATATTCAGAAATGAGGTTTAATTAGCTGAAATCGTGTGACATGGAGCTAAATGGGGCATGTCACGGTGTACCCTACAAGAATTTAATGTAAGATCAAGATTTATTACATTAAAAATCGACGCTGTTAAACTAGGGAGCTCTAGCTAGCCTGTGACACCCCAAAATAACTCTATGGATACATCTAGAGGGTTGCTGTAAAGATAGAAAAGTGAGATCTGTGAGTAAAACAAGGAAGTGAGAATTAACGTTAGCATTAGTAGGAAAATAACAAGCAAACAGGTTATCAAATAAGGATCTTAAGAATCTGCTAAATATCCAATTTTAGTCCACTTTTTCATTCAGTCTTCTTTCTATGGTCTTGTGTTTGGAGCTCTTTCTGATGTAAACAGCTTCCTTGTATTTGCCTGCTGCAGTCCATGGGTTAAGGCACAGCTTAGAACGGACCATGGAGCACATCCCACTGGAAAGGGACCTGTTTCTGCTCCATTTGAAACTAGCTAACTGGAGTGGAATGGAACTGGCTGCAGGAGAACAGATACCCTTAACTTACTAGCATTGGTTGTAACATCCAGTGGGATCTAACTCGGAGCTCCACTGGCAAAAGTCTGTGGAATATCTGTGGGTTCTGGTGACTGCCTCCTGCTTCATCATCTTGTTACCTAATTTAATAGCTCTACTTTTTGCCTAGAGACAAATTTCCTTCTTCGTACTGATACCAGCCTGCAAAGAAATTGCACTGTGACCCCAAACCAAAGACTTTTTCTGTGGTGGAGACTTAGCTTTGAGTTTTATTTCCTTTCTAAATTCCTGTCTAGTCCAAGTCATCACGTAGTGATCATCATTTAAATCATCGTCTCAGTTCTGCCATCACACATTAAAACAACCTTACCTCAAACACCAAGGTACCATGAAACCCTTCTTTCACATCTCTAGGCACTAGGAATTAAAAATAAAGCCATAGGTTTGTAAAAGACTTACTAAGAAATATAATAGCAGGCTTTGAAGAAAAAGAAACCCAAGGTGCATAGTAAGAAATGCGAGTGTTCCCCCTCCCACCCACTTTGGTACCGTGAAAGGGTTCTACAGTTTCTCAAACGTTCCAGATGCCTTTTTCTACAAATTGCTTGGTGATGGAGGGTCGCAGCTCATTCTCTGCTGCGCTTTCCAAGCATTCTGGCAAAGACAAGTGTCACAGAGAAATCGGTATGAGTGGATCGGAGTATTTGCTACCACAGACTTGAGGAATTCCCTTTGGGATAACCGCAGTGCCCAGAATTGCCGGCAGAGCCCTGAAGGACATCTCTATGACAGAGACAATAAATGTACAACAGGATTATTGGCCTCATGCAATCAATGCTTCTCAGAAAACTGTAAAATACATTCTGCTTAAAATTATATAAATCCTTCCGAATAATTACTATTTCTGCCAGCAACTCTTTTCTTGCAATTTGTCTGAATGGCCTCTGGACCCGGTCATTGCTTCATCCATTTCAAGGACTTCTGGCCTTGGGAAATAATAGCATGTCACATTCAGGGACAATATCCTGTGAAAACCAGTTAGTCTATTCACTCAGCTCTCAATCTATATTATTATACATTATTCATACGTTTTCAGCGCGCCGAGAACGCTTCCCAGTAAAGACCTATTTGGTAGCTCGCACCGTTTTAATGAAAGTTCTAAATGTGTTGACTTCATGAGCTTTACTTCTTATTTATATCAGTGTCTTAAGATCATAATTTGCTGTCTGCTAGTGTTTAATCTTATCACCCTAGCTGGAGACCACAAAAAAACAAGGAAAAAAGCAGGTCTTCACGCTGCTGTAATCAAAGGAAGTCATTGACCTCTGCAGAAGCGCGTCTTCTGGCAAAGGACAGAAGACCTGAATCCTTCAAACTTTGGACATCTCCTTCGGTTTTTTGCGTAGTGTTTTCATGGTTCTCAGTTTGAATCTTCTGGATTCAATTAAGGTTTAAGCATGTGGAAAAAAAAGTAGGGAAGATTGTGATAGAAAAAAAAAAGCGTGAAGAACGTGCTCTACAGTTAGAGCGGTGCAACAAGAGGAGAACTCAATGGAACATGCAAGAGCAGTAGCATCCTCTCTGCTGAATAGTGGCAGCAGGACATTTTATGCCTTGTATGTTGGGACACTGGGTAGAAAGAAGTCTGTGGCTGCGGTAGCCGCGCTGTGCTTTTTTTCTTTGCCTTTGTTCCAGATTTACCTTTTTATTGCGAGTCTATTTATGGTGAGGGTCTGCAGCAGAGCCATGCTCTTGCGCAAGAAGGTGGTTATGTCGTGCTGTGGTTTCTTTTTGGACCAAGATCTTCCCCTGTGTGGAGGACCATTGATAGTTCTTGCGTGTCAGATGGCAGGAAAAGGAATTGAGTGGATTGCTCGCTCTCCTGATGGAAAAGGATGTTTTCTTTTGCCTATTTGGAAAGAGAAAATTATTGGAGCCCAGAAGATAAACATCCCTTGCCTTATTTCTCCCACACTTCGAACAAACAGAGAAACTAGACAAAATTATCTTCAGTTATATCTTCCTAGTTCTACCTTACATCCAGATTTGTGTTTGTTAAGCTTTGAAAAGAGCCTCCAAAGATGCAGAAACAGGAACTTTAAAAGAAATTTTAAAGAACTCCCATTCTATAGAAGTGATACTGTTCCAGCAATCCTAACCTGTGGCTTCACTCTCTAAGTAGATCTGTCCTTGGGCTCTAAGGCAGTGAAGCAATTAGAAAATCACCGGACCTGCAGGAATTTTATGATTGAATCTTAGTGTGGAATTGCAGGGATCTCTTAAATTAATTCATATAATGAAAGTTAAAAGCAAATTAACTAAAACTGACAGACGATAAAAAAAAAAAAGATTAAAGATGATGCTTGGCTGCCAAGGCTTCTCCTGACCGTAGAAGAAAATAAAGTATATATCCTTTTGCTTTCTTCCTCAGTCCACAAAAGCCTTATAGCCAAACCACTGCGTCTAAGCCTAGTTTCTGTTGTGGTAACTGTTTCACCAACCTCTTATATTCCTGATTAATAATTAGTAAGTTGATTTTAGAGACTCTTTCAGGTTAATTACTTTCTTTAAAATAATGACAAACTTTAATCTAGTTGGAAGTCAATAATTATTTTTGGTCTTGAAAACAGGCAGAGCCCAAGTAAGTGCGCTGTAAAAAGCCGATCTTCATCATAGTTTAATTAAGCTGCTGAGAAGTAGCTAGTTGCTATAATCCTCGATTTTTATCTCTTTTAAAGGAATTGTCTTTATTTATTAAATTATCCTTTCTCCAGTTTTGAATTTGCTGATGCTAATCTGCCAATTCCTTTCACTCCCTTATTAGATATTTTTTTTATTTATTTACTTTTTTACTGAAACATCAATGTGTTAAAACACTCTCATGTCATTTTAATTCTGCCATCTGAAAGCCCAGCTCCGTGGAAGAGAGCAGAAAAGGTCTCATCTGCTTTTGCAGGATCAAGATTTCATTCTGGCATAGAAATAACAAGCTTTGAAAGCGAATTTGTGAGGAAAGTATTCGTGTTTGTGACAAACTGCCTGCCTAACCTTTATGCTTTTTAAGTGCAACCTCCTCTGAATGCACAGCATTGCTAATGGAAATGCTGGTCTCCTTTGCTTTCTAGGATCAGTATCAGCCCAGGGATCAAAGACACAAGTCCAACCTCCTGCGCCAGCCATCCAAGGAGTTCCGGGAGCAATCGCTGGATTAGTAAGCGAAAGGAGAAGATGCCCGTCTGCTTTCATCGGCGCTCACTGGTTTTCTTGTCTCAAAGAATAAGGTATGTGCCAAAGGAGGGCTGTGAGCTCCCAAAGAGAAGACACTGGAGAGGAACTGACAGGGAAGTTACAGGCATCAAAGCTTGGCAGAAGTCAAGCTGCTTCGTTGTGTCGACGTAGAAGATAGCTCAGCTCAGGGGAATTCACAGAGCTGTAAACAACATAATCGCAGATTCACAGAATACCAGGTGGGAAGGGACCTCAAGGATCATCTGGTCCTACCTTTTAAGTAAAAAGCTTAAATGAGCTGACCCAGCCCCCTGTCAAGTTGTGTCTTAAAACTGCCCAGTGCAGGGGAGTCCACCCCTTCTCTTGGGAGCTTCTTCCAGTGTTTAATTTTTCCCATTGTATAGAACTTTCTTCTGGACTCCAACCGGAACCTCCCCTGGAGCAACTTGCAGCCACTCCCCCTTGTTTTCTCCATGGGACTCCTTATAAAAAGGAAGTCTCCTTCCTTTTGGTAGCCACCCTTTAAGTTCTGGTAGATGGTAATAAGGTCTCCCCTGAGCCTTCTCTTCTGCAAGGCTGAACAAGCCCAGATGTCTCAGCCTGAAGGTCGAGCACAGACTGTGTTTATCCCTTACCTGACTGTGTGGCACCTCTGAGGAATACTTCTCATAGCAGGTTTTGAAAGCATCGCTTTACTCAACTTCTGTCAGGTGTCTCCACGTGGAGATATGTGCAGGATCCAACCTGGCTGAAATAGTAGTAGCTGGTTGCCACGTAACCATAGCACTGGCTGTGATCCGGGCAAAGATTAATGATGGATTTCTCTTTTGGTTATAGGCTTGAGATCTGACAGCAAGGAGGGGAAGATAAAAGGGGCTGGGCATGATCTCAAGTCAGCCACAGCCATGCAGGCAATTTAGACCCTTGCAGAGAGTTCCTTAAGCAATATTTAAAAGCTTTTTAACAAGCAAACAAAACCAAAAAACTCTCAGGTTTAGTAGATTATAAAGTAGGTTAATTAACTTTTTAAATACAGAAAACTAAGATGGAGTAGTAATAGCATGAGATTGTAAAACAACTTCTTGTCCACTGTGTCCTTGCAGGCTGAGCATTGTCTCAGCCAGCTCAGTGGCTTTCTGAAGCGCAGCAAACTCTGCACGATCCCTCTGGACACCTTTTTGCAGGGCCCTGGGACCAGCAGTGTCACCAGTCCCTGCTCCTCGGAGCAGTATCTTGTCTGCTTTCAGAGCTGGAGGCTTCCTTCTCCTTGACACCCTTCTTGTAGCCCTTTTTCCTCTTAACTCCGATTTCCTAAATATCTCCTCTGTGCAATTCCTACCAAAGAACATTTTCCCTCATCCTCCAGAGTTTTATATGGTCTTCAACTCCCTGTTTTAAGGAGCGCAGTGCCTACACTAGAGAATCAGAAAGAGTACAGTCTGTCATATGGCTGCTCTTGCTAAAATCCTCATAAAGGGAAATGGTCCTCTTCCTTCTGTTGCCATGACAATGACCATTCTTACAGAAAGCCACATTGCAGTTAAGAAATGTATTATCTGGCAGTTTGAACAAAGCATCAGCATCATAACAATTACCTTCCTGAATCAAACTAACAAGCTGCCAAGCCCAATATCCCTTTTCTGACGGTGACTCGTACCAGATGCTTCAGAGAAAGATGACAAAAACCTCCTAGTTTTCAACAATTACTGAACAAACTTTTAGTTAGAGATTAGTTGATGGCCTAAGTCAAGGATTTCCATTTTATTCTGAATGCATAGCCTTCCTGTGCAATGTAACTGCTCGTGTCCTCACTGGGCATAGAAGTGCTCTGTTTTCTTTAATCATCTGCTAATATCTTCTTTCCAAAGTTGCCTGTGGGTGTGACTTCAGAGTCAATGGGTTTACATTTGAAAAGGTGGGGTTTTTTCAGATCCGTTTCTCATAGATCAACTATTTTAATGAGACAGTATCAGGAAGAGCTGTTTAGTCTAAAGAAGAGGAGGCTGAGGGGAGACCTTATTGCTCTCTCCAACTATCTGAAAGGACATTGTAGAGAGGTAGGTGCTGGTCTCTTCTCACAAGTAAGTAATGACAGGACAAGAGGGAACGGCCTAAAGCTGCACCAAGGAAGGTTTAGGCTGGACATTAGGAAAAATTTGTTCTCCAAGTGGGTTGTCAAGCATTGGAACAGGCTGCCCAGGGAGGTGGTTGAGTCACGATCCCTGGAGGTGTTTAAAGGTCCTGTAGATGAGGTGCTGAGGGATTTGGTTTAGGGGTGATAAGAGTAGGGTTAAAGGTTGGACCTGATGCTCTTATAGGTCTTTTCCAACCTAGATGATTCTATGTCTCTGCCATACATCACTTTACTTGTTTTTCTCACAGAACTAAACAGATCATAGATTTTTACATTCACCTTGTTGGTCCCTGCCTGTATAAACTCTGGCCATGGCCTCTAAGTGCGGCTTTGTCTCTCTGGAATGAGATCTGACCATGATCTGAACTGCAGGCTAAGGTGTACTGCTCACTGTGATAGTGACATCACCCCAGCTTCAATATTTATTTCTAACTTGTCTACATAAAATAAAATAAGGGAGGTGAGGGTGTGAAAAATATGCAAGGTGCGAGGAGGTAAAAAGTACGATAAAAGTGGAAATAAAAAAGCCAGCAATGACACCACAGCATTATGTTTTTTAGAAAAACAGAAGAAAAGTCCCTTAGTTGGTCTCTCACAAAAGAATAACACTAAACCAAGAAAGAAAAGTCCACTGACTAAACAGACAGTGGCTGGAGAGTGGCACAGATCACAGGCATCGGGGCAAACAGACCTTGAGAGTCAACTTGAGAAGTCATGGAGGGGTTTTGTCCCTTTTTGGATCCTTCCAAACTCAAGAAGCCTTTCACGAGCAGCTAACCAACTTATGTAAAGGACTAAGTGTATTTGTTTCCCTTCTGAGTTACAGACTAGATCATTAAGGCAGTAGCAAGAATAGAGCTGGGAGCACTTGAGACAAAATAATGAAATACTTCTTGCCAGGGAGTTATCTCAAGTTTCAACTTGATATTGGATATGATGCAGTAATAACGATTTTTCTCGCTTCTAATAGAAATTGCTGTCAGGGTATTAATTATCCTCTTGTACATGAAACAAGAGTGTCTGAAATAAAAAGAAAGGAAATAAGAAGGCTTTGAATCAAGACTATTACTCTCAAGTCAGCTGTAATTCCATTTCACACAGAGAATAGTAACATTTCATGGAAAGCCTGAACTCAAACTTCAGTGAATATTGTATGGTTAAAAACTAAGAAATGAGTAGATACTGAGTGAATATTTTATGGTTAAAAATTAAGAAATGAATAGATACTGAGTGAATATTGTATGGTTAAAAATTAAGAAGTGAAGAGATACTGTGGGTTTGATATTTAGATCATGACATGAACGGTATTTTATGTGTTTACACAGCTGAGTTATGGAGCATTCACATTTTTTTCAGTCCTTTAAAGATGTACATTCTTGGCAAACATGAATACATTAAATTATAAATCAAATTACAAATCAATTATAAATCAAATCAAATGCATGTGATTAATTTAAATACACAAGCATACAACAAAACCACAAATTCTATTTTTTTCAGGATGTTTTTAAGTCCATCTTTATTTTGCTTACAGTAAATTAATACATATATTTAATGAGCAGATTTCTGGGCAGCAGCGCATTCTGGAACAAGCAGCTACAAAATAAATGTGACACATATTTTATTGTAAGATGATTTACAGCTTGTAATTGTTGGTATTTACCCTAAAATCAAGCTTGGATACATAAGATGAGAAAGTGAACACGACTGGTAAAAGCAAGAAAATAGGATGACTATGATGTCCATCTGAAAGCACAAGTTTGTAACTAAGATATTAAACACTTGGTTAACGACCAAGACCAGGGTCATGCACAAAAATACACCCATAGACATATTTCTTGAGTCCTAATTCCACATCTTCACCGGGAAAAATATCCCCTTTCTACTCAGAGAAGGGATCTTGGGAAAGAAAAGAAAAATGGCATTTGAACCCCTTTTTTTCTGTTCATTCTATAAAAAGTATCACAGGCTGGTCCAACTCAAACTCTCCCTGCCTGCTACTGTTAGTGCTCTCCAAATTGCTGGAGAGTATAGTTCAGAAAAGTGGGCAGGGTTCTGTTTTCACCAAAAATCACAATTTTTTGCCAGAAAGCCAAAATTACCCTTTCAATTTGCAAAAGAATAATCTGCAGGAAATGTCTGAGGCACTTGGGTATGTAAAAGGAATCAAATTAAATGAGAGTGGAGGGTGAGGGGAGCCCGGATAATTTTCACGAGGGCTGGTTTGAAGGGGAAAAACGGACCCATAAGTGATCTTGTGGAAATCTAATTCACATTAGAGACCCAATCCCCAATCTCATTGCATAGCCCTTGTAGGGAGTGGTGTATTTAGCAGAGCCACGGTTCAGCCAGTGTTGAAAACCCTCCATAATCGAGTCTTTCTTCATCTCTTTGTAGGATTCCTTGAAATTGCAGGAGGGCCCTTGGTTGTCTGGTGGCGGCCTGCTGCAGAGAGATCGAGCCTCCAATCGAATTAAGGCAAATGGGCTCTAGCAAGGGAATTAGGGAAGGAGAAATTGAACAGAAAATAGATGGAATATTGTAGTAATCGGGGGCATGACTTCTCTGCGGAGGTCACTGTGCTTAATTCAGACCTACTGACTAACAACAGACCGACTGCACGGGCTGAATGCCATAAACTGCTGCGGGAGGTGCAATCATTGCAGGCTCTGAAGAGCGTACGCTGCCAGAGGGGTCTTTGCAGGGCAGAGGATCAAAATAGGTTAAGTTTAGGATTTATAAGAAGTAGGTTCGTGCGACCTTGGTGCTGTCTGTGGCAGCCAGAGCACAGCTCTGAACCCCAATCGGTGACAAAAGCAAAAAGAGTTTCCAGAATACATCTTGAACAACTTCAATTGTTCTAGTTTGGTTTTGATAAACCATGGAACTTCAGATTAAGAACCTTCCTCCCTTTTTTTACTGGGCCTATTGGGACTAGGACCGCTGCAGGCTGTAATGATATACTCAGTTCATCAGTGAGCAATGATTATTGCTCCTACTTGCACGGGAGACCTCTGAGACTACCCCAGGTCATTCTTGAGAAATGCTGTGGTCAATGAAGCACTATAAAGGTCATTCTTCCTTCAGAATGAGCACTGAATTAAAATCCCAGCCTGCAACAGGCACTGATGCTGTGAGTCCAGGAGGTACAAAAGCTCTTTAATGAAGAATGAAGGTGTTACTCTGAGCACCTCAATGAAATCTCATTTGCCCATTAAATTTCACCCGAAATTCTGCCTGTTTAGTCACTGCAGTACTTTTTCAATAGAGTTCTGCTGTGTGCTGTCACTGCACAGAGGCCTTTCACTTTATAGAGATAGGTTAGACAGCAGTAAAATATAAATATTAAAAACTTTCATTATTATTTCTCTATTAGAAGCTTTGCCTAAATTTGGTTGACATAGCTCTATTGGACTTAAACCAATGGATTTAAGTGGGTATCAAGCTCAGGACCAACTGAGAGTCGTCCTCATGTTGTGCTCTATAAACTTACCACTCTCATTCATTTCTTTTGATCCATTCAGTTTGAACTTTATTTTCATTCATTGAGTTGATACCGCTTATCACGTGGCCAAAAACATTCACGTCATAAATGATTTTGTTAAATATATTTAATGTAACCTAGAAAATTCTCAGCTGCCTTATAGCCCAACTGACAAGACTAGTTTAAGTTTATTTCCACACCTTCCTGGCAGAGATTCTAATTCCTCTGATCCTAACAATTCAGAATAAGCGAAACTTTTAGACTGCTCTGCTCTATGAATCTTCCACTCACGACGACAGGCAGCCTGAGTAGATGCTGAAGGTATTTCAGGAGTCATTAATTAACAGTCTAGTTTTACATAATTTGAAAGAGCATTTTAGAGAAAGATCATTGTAAACCAAATATATCCTCCTCGGTGATTTCCATTTTCATTTGATCATAACCATCAATTCATATTACTCACCTGCATCTTGTATCTTGGATATGAAATTCACAACATTTCCACAAGTATTTTATAGCCAACAATCAGTCAGTGAAGCCAAAATACAGCCTCTCATGAAAGAAGAAATGAACCAGTCAATTAACGTGTGAGCATGGCAGGATAATTTGGAACGGGAAATGTTTATTGCAAAGCGTTTTTGGAGAACGGCACAAAATAAATAAAAAAAAATAATTACTGTATTAGAACCTTTCTGTTAGTAATGTGATCTCAAACCTGTGATTACACAGAGAAATTATTTTAGAATGATCTAGTTTTGATAATATGCGTGTATCTCACAGCGGACTGTAAACATGACATGCATAATTAGAGAAAGAGAGGGAAACAAATTGACAAAGTAGTGAACCATGTCACAGCTCAGCGTTAGAAGCCGTTCTCTGCCTGCAGTAAAACCTGTTTCCTGCAGCTCCAATTTCTGTACATTTTATGCTATAGAGGTAGGCAGCCTAAAGGAGTTAAGGGAGAGATGTAAAAGCCAACACGGTGAGGAAGGCAATGGTCTGTAACCCTACACAAAGAAAACACCGAGGGCAATGTAAAAAGCCAAATTGTTAACACTTAAGTGGAAGCATAATTAGCACAGGGAAAAATAGGTGAATAGAGATGCAAGGAACAGACTGAAAGAAAAGATTGGAATGGAGGTTGAAATGAAGAGAAGACAAATATAGTCTTTGCTAAAAATCTTCTGCTAGAAGTCATAGAATCATCTAGGTTGGAAAAGACCTGTAAGATCATCAGGTCCAACCTTTAACCCTACTCTTGTCTTTATCACCCCTAAGTCATATGAACCTATAGAATAATCTCCTATAGGAAATACTAGAAAACCTGTAACTTGGGCTGGTCACAATGACAGGACACACGTGACAATAAATGGCTGGGCAGGAAGAGTGACAAATTAGATGCCCTTCTCTCACTGGAACTCCTTTTCTCTTCCAGTTTCCATGAGCTGAACCCCCTGCAGACATCTCTCCAAAAACACAGAAGGAGATGGAAGATAGTTGAGCTCAAATATTTATTATATTTCCC
>VWZK01022282.1:0-12775 GCA_013396935.1 Baryphthengus martii | reverse complement strand
CCCCCCCCCCCGCTCTTCTGTTTTTGTCTTTGCGCAAACATCCTGCAGGATAATTAAAACTCACCGAGAGCACAGTGCCTACTAATACAATTAGACTGACTAGATCTGACTTGAAGCTTTAGTAGGCTAAGGCAATGGTAGGAGTTGTGGGGAGCTGATCTTCACAGGTCCTTCAGGCAGACTCTCTGTGTAGCCATAGCCAACTCTGCTGCCTTTGGTAGTTGTGCTTATGCTCAGCTCCTCTGGGCTGACTCACGTTTGCACTGCTGGCCTTCATTTGCTCGTGGCCTTTGCGCTTCAATTCACTAGAGCCAAATCCAGGGCCACTGCCCACCTCACACAGGTCTCCTTTTTATATGGGAGATAGGACAAGGGGCAATGGTTTTAAACTACAGCAGGGGAGATTCAGATTAAACATTACGAAGACGTTCTTTACACTGAGGGTGGTGAGACACTGGAAGGGGTTGCCCAGAGAAGTTGTGGACCCTCATCCCTGGAAGTGTTCAAGGCCAGGCTGGATGAGGCTCTGAGCAACCTGCTCTGGTGGGAGGTGTCCCTGCCCATGGCAGGGGGGTTGGAACTTGATGATCTTGAAGATCCCTTCCAACTGAAGCTATTCTAGGATTCCACAATTCCTTGGTGACTGCTGGGCTCCTCTGAAACCTGCTCCTCCACAGTGTGCAAAACTCATGATCTGCTGGCCCAGCCTGTACTGATGCTGCCCTGGTGCTCCCCATGCTACTGAGATCCCTGAGGGCCAAAGGGTTTGTTTCAGGCTTAGCTTTCTGGGAGAAGCCAGGTGCAGGAGGAGATGACGGCTCCAAAATCATTGCTAATGTCCCAGCAGGCAGAGTTACAGCTGCAGTTTGCCCAGTCTGGTTTGCTGGGAACGATTATTTCAGAGGAAAAGTCAATGGCCAAAAACAATGTATGAAAATGACTCCCTTCTGGTGCTTTGTCGTCTTGTCTGCTTCAACAGCTCACACACAACCCTGAAGATGATTGCCCGGTGTCTGAAGCATTCCTTAGCTTCTGGACTGTGGCTGTTTGTAAGTGGAGAATCAGACTGAGATGGTAAAATTCATCATTAAGGTTATCGTAATAAAGTGGTGAATTCTTAAAAGCTGTTTTCCTCGACGCTGCTGTGGCAATCATGGAAACTGTTGCTAAACATGGAACAGTGTTCCTTCAAAAAATGGCTTCACATATTTAGGTCTTGCCCACTCCTGAGAGCTATAACTAAACAGAAAAGGATATTATTTCCTTAGAGTATAAATCCTGTGAACATTCACAGCCACCTCATGGATCGTGGATACATAGGCTGTGCTGGATTCAGGAAAGGGCTTGCGAAAAAATCATCATTTTGCTTTTCACCTGTTCACGTTCAGATACTGCAAAAGCTCTGGTGATAGGGTATCGATGTTTATCTCGTGGGCATTGCTCCAAACTCGCTGCTGCTCTTGGGCATTTACTTGGGCAAAACTGAGTAAAGCTCTTCAAGCAAGCGCTCATTTCCTGCAAGGCAGCTGTGGAGCCTGCATTCAGATAATTAACTATAAATGGAGGATTTTGTATAATTTCCTGGACTTCATTGCCTTAAATTTCCTCTAATTATTATAGCATCCTCTGTGCTTCGTAACTTCTTTGATGTCCTCATGAAATTTTTCAAACAGAAGTCTTCTCTGATGTCACCATGAAATCGCTCTAACAGAAGCGGGCTATGTCAGGACAGCTGGATAACCACGTACTTGCCTATCCCAAGAGAAAAAAACAGTTTGGAAAGCCTTTTCTGAGGCCTATGCTCCCTATCTCTTTAAAAAATAACTCCCTGTGCATCATTGTTCCTTTATATATCGCTGGTTTTTTTGCAATATCCTGAATTAATCCCTCCTTTCCCCTACGTTTTGCTTAAGTATCGATTCCCTCATCTCTTGTCCTAATTGTATACTCAACTGAGTTTGTTAGATTGCCTCTCTAAAGCCCTATGTGATGTGAATGCTGCAGAGTGACAAAATATCTTGCCATAGTTCTTTTTTTAGCCTCCAGTGAGGGCATAAGCAGCAGCAAACCCCAAAGCTCACGGGTAGTTTCCATACTGCACTGGAAAGCATGACTGCAAAGTAGCATCAGCATTCTCCACCTGAATTCCAAATAATCTCAGGATATCTTTGACTCCAAAAGTGGATAATCACAGTTCCTCAAGAAGTAACTTTAGTATCATCTAGAAAACATTATTTTTCTATACTTTATTCCACCAGGAAAACCATTCAGCAATAATAGATATAAGATAGGGGTCATTCTTCCCCTTAAATCCTATCCCTTAGAGGTACAGTAGGAAGGGAAAAGCTTAAAGGTTCCTTCTCCTAACCAAAAGACAAGAATGAAGAAAGGTCTTTTTGAGCTTGAGAACTTTAAAGAAATAAAGAAGAGATCTGTTTTCTGTCTTCTCCAAGAATGCGAGGTGGTATTCAAAATATTCAGTCAAAACAAAAATAATCAAAAGAGGTTCTGTTAGAAAAAATTTCCCAGCAAAACAGTGAGAAAATCAAAGTTCCCAAATTCCTGTTTGCATCCCTGCTCAGATAAATTTTGCACTCTAACCCCCTGCTCCCACAGGTAGCAGAGGTGGAGGAACCCCAGCTGCCCACCTGGCAGCGGTCTGGAGAAAATGAGACAACCTGATTTGGTTCTTTCCAGGGTTGTCTGAGGTGTCCATCACTCCCAAGTGTTTACCTCTGATGGATTCTGAAGGAATAGAGATGTTTTTAATGAAATCCTAGTCTTTCACACCCGTCGGTAAAATTAAGCCACACTCAAAAGTTTTGATGTAAGAAATACTTTGAAATCTCACTCCAAATCTGCCCTATTTAGAGCCCAGGGGACTGTTTCACCCAGCACACCACAGGAGCACCAAATAAACTACACACGTGAGAAATTCTCAAAATGATGAGTAGCAAACTAACAAAAAAAGGTACTACCACATTTTCTATAAATTCATTCGAGCAGGAAGGAAGGAAACTGGCTGCCTGGCTTTAGCTGGGAGCAAAAAAGAAGGGAAGTTTTATGAACACCCATTTAGAGGATTTTTCCTTCCCCAGTGCCGAGTTTGATGTGGCTGTTCCTCACATCCTAGCACACTGCTGAATGGGGCAGTCATCTCTTCCAAAGCACATTAGTAAAATCTTTTGAAGGTCCTTCAGCAGCAGGACACACAACCCTGTATCCCCTGCAGATGATGTAAGGCACAGATTAAAACCTGACTGGAAACCAAACGCTGCTACTTTGTCATTTTCTTAAAGTTTAATGAAAGCCTAACATTTGAAGTTAATACCTTTCTGGATAGAAGAATTTTTTTTTTTTTCTACAAAAAAGGATGTCGGTGTTTCAGAAGAAGATTCTACGTGGCATAGTCCAAACTCTGCACACTCCTACCCCTGTTTAAGAAGGATGTCGGTGGAGCTTGTTGCCTACCCCAAAACAAAAGCGGCCTAACAAACAGAGTACCCTTAGCGTAATATTTCAATCCCTGCCCTTTGACATATGCAGGTGGAATTCAGAGGATTGTACGTGGAGGGAGCACCTTTTTTCCTTCTTCTTTTATTACATAGGCAATTTTATTTTATTTTTTTTTTTCCTGAAATTGCAAATTAATAGCTGACATTTCTCTTCCCTAACATTTCTTAAGCTGATTAACTCTGAGAACTAATTCCAGTAAAGGTATCAAACCAGGCTACATTAAGTGATGAGGATTACACTAATTCTTCTGCAGCATCTTGATAAACAATCTTTCAGTGACAGATGAGAGGAATTTAATTTCTACCAACTACAGCCTGAATTCCTTTAGACACTTATGACCTACTGAAAAAGGTCCTGAACACAGACATACTAAGCTGACTTCAGTGACTCAAGCGATCAAAATAGTTTCTCCCCGAGTACCAACTGCAAATTTGCAAGCGGTAGTTTGTGCATTTGGTGGGATTATGTGCACAAACAGTGATAGATTTATTGGGACACTTCAGCGGAATCTTGATGCTCCTTTTTCAGGGATGTGGTCTCCAGTCCCATTCTTAAAGCGCTTCACATCTGCATCTTTGTTAGGCCGTGATTCATGCTGAACTCCATCAAACTGGGAAAAATGACATGGAACAAGTTTCATACAGCAGGAAATAATGATTTTCCCCAACAGACAGGGAAAGCTGAGCAAGACCATCTCAGTCAGCATAAACAGGCTGGAGAAGAGAAGGCTGCCAGGAGACCTTCTTGTGGCCTTCCAGGATCTGAAGGGGGCCTATAAGAAAGCTGGGGAGGGACTTTTTAGGATGTCACATAGTGATAGGACAAGGGGGAATGGATCCAAACTAGAGGAGCGGAGATTCAGATTGGATGTTAGGAAGAAGTTGTTCCCCATGAGGGTGGTGAGACCCTGGAACAGGTTGCCCAGAGAGGTGGTGGAAGCCCCATCCCTGGAAGCTTTTAAGGCCAGGCTGGATGAGGCTCTGAGCAACCTGCTCTAGTGGGAGGTGTCCCTGCCCATGGCAGGGGAGTTGGAACTGGGTGATCTTTAAGGTCCCTTCCAACCCCGACAATTCTATGATTCTAAACCATTTAAACTTGATTTTACAAAACCATCGCGCTCCAGTTATGATCAATTATCCAACTGGAAAAAAGAACAGCAAAAAAAATCCTACCAGCTAATCTGGCTCCATAAATTTCAGTCTAACAACAATAAAGTAGCCTCTAATACGAATCTGTTTCATTTCTCTGTAGCACATACAGTCTCATTACTTTCACTGATTTATCTTCAAGTATTTCTGTGCCTTATGAAGTCCACTATATATATGTGTGTGTGTGTGTGTATATATCTCTTGTGTTCATATGTAGAAGATTCTTCAGAGTGGTGGGACAGACAATGTATGCACATTTAGCTGCTGCAGTCCAGTACTTTAAAATACATTTTTCTCCATGACTAATATATACACCAGGCATTTCAGACTAACCTCGCTAATCTTCTTATCCATTGTCACTCCTAATAGGCGGATCTTCAAATCCTTTGGAAGGACAATATCAAACATTTTGTCTATTATGCTACCCATTTTAGTTGAAATCGAGTCGTCTGGAGACGTTTCTCTTTTCAGGAATAAAACCTGAGAATCCCAATTTGTATTTTGCTACCGAGAGTAGCATGATAATGAAAAATGCAGATGAAAGATATGGCGAGACATAATAAATTAAAAGAACAGAAGTGTGTACGCACATTTCAGCTAAGGAGCCAGGCCATAACACTGTGCTACCACCAACTCATTTCTACACCACACACGCAAAAAAGAAATTAAAAATTAGTAGTTAGGAAATTCACCTCAATAGCTAGCTGCATGTAATCCTTCATTGCTTGCTCATATTCCTTGTCCAATCAATCTTCTGTCTTTTAGTATTTGTATTACAGAGTTGGTTAAGTGCATTGGCTGTTATGGAGTGAGTTTTCCTACTCTGCAATGAAATATGAAGGGCTTTACTTCCACTTGTAAAGTTACTGGTAGTATTCCTTGCCTTGTACTCTCCCTTCTAACTCTGACCATATTCAGGCCATTTCTTTCATTTGTTTCAAGCCTGAATCATAATTTCCAACCAACCTCCCCCCCGCCCCAGTTGTCTGGAGCGTCTTTTCTAGAGGAATTATGGCATTACTTAGATGTATTAAAATGCATTACTGAATTACCTTGATGATCATTATTATGAAAATACGCAGGCTGAGAAAAACAAAGTTAACATTGACTTGAGAAGGCTGTCAGCATTTGACAAGGCTAGATCACTCCTACAAACTATCTATTAAATGAAAACTATTTCTATAGCTAATAGTCATTAATTTTTTAATTTTTTTTTTTCATTTATGTCATATACTCTGTGAAGCAGTTGCCATAGCTGATTATATAATGAGCACAAGAAAGAGTCTTGCATTCAAACTAGGGCTTAAATAAATGTAATTCTGTGTGAAATCTCAGTTATGACACAGAGTAAAGAGTCAACGACATTAAAGCAGAGCTGGCGCCTCCTCTCCACTACAAATATTGCTGAACCAGAGGTTTTGCACAAGGAGTTTTATCTAAATTAACTTTGTTTCACACTCAATTTGTTGTGCATAGTTTACCCTGCCTTTCATGCCAATTAACTTCCAGAAATGCTTGGTGTGCAAAATGAGGAAGATCTAGATGAATTAAATAGGAACTTAATTGTAGCGTGTGATAATAGCTGCTTTGCAGTTTACGTAAGCGGGCTCCATCAAGGTGTACGAGTTTTAGTAAGTTGTGTTTTTAATGTATTCACCTCAAAACCATCTGGGAAGTCTAAGTAGGTACCTATTTCAAAAGCCTGAAATCTCTTCTCTTGTTATACTAAAGAGGAAAAAAGAGATTTATTTGGTAAGACAGTGAAGACGCTAAACGTACCGCTTTGAGAAACTGCACGATGCCAACCCAGAACAAAATCTCTTGTGATAGGCAATTGTCTCGTCTGTTCCTCATTAGTAAATGCCAATTAGCAGAATTTCCATTCCCTTTAGGTGCATTATGAACACAATGGAGTATCATTAACTTGCCAGGACTGTGATAACCACAGAGGTAAACAGACAGATTTTCAAATGCTGACCTAAATATTAGCAGGCGTTTTCCATTGGTCAGAACATCAGTCTAGCAGCCAGAAAAAAGCCGAGGTTTATGCCTGGCTCCTCCACAAACTGAATCTAGTCATTGTTGAAATTCCCCACCATTAATGCAGGAAACCTATATATACATATACTTACATAGATTCATAGAATGCCAGGCGGGAAGGGACCTCAAGGATCACCTGGTCCTACCTGTTAAGTAAAAAGCTTAAATGAGGTGACCCAGCCCCCTGTCAAGTTGTGTCTTAAAACTGCCCAGTGTAGGGGAGTCCACCCCTTCCTTCTCTTGGGAGCTTCTTCCAGTGTTTAATTGTTCTCATTGCATAGAACTTTCTTCTGGACTCCAACCGGAACCTCCCCTGGAGCAACTTGCAGCCATTCCCCCTTGTTTTGTCCATGAGACTCCTTATAAAAAGGGAGTATGTGTACATATATGCGTGTGTTTTCATGGGAATTAGTTAATTGTGAAAGCTCATGTTAACATTCTTGGAAAATAAGCCTGCTTTTCACTTCACGCAAAAGGAACCAACCTTGTGAAGCGCTTCACGATGCCACGTGAAACCGAGAAGGGCCATTTTCTACTGAAATGCAGAGAAGCCGAATTAGAAACCTCCGTACAATTTCTCCGGAGTCAGAGGGGTGCCCAGCATGATGTATTCACTCAGATATCTACACTCTTATGAAGAAGGGCTGATGGAGTGTAATCTGTTTGCCTGGAGGTCTGACCCGTATCACTACTCATTTTGCAGCCTGAGGAACCAAGGAGCGATTAGACACGCGGGGCCGTCATTAGAAGGCGGCACGTTTTCATTTTCTTCTCATAAATTTCAGATGCAATCGGGTAGTTTATGGAGGAGAGAGGAGTCAGTGCTTCCTGCATTATTAAAAGGCTGAATTACGCTTTGAATCTTGGAGCATCCCGTCCTCCTCGAGACAAAACGACTCCAGCTAAGCACCAGCTTCCACCACTCTGAGATAAACAAGGTAACTGGTTCTATTGGCTTTTCAGCGGAGGCAGGGGTTTATCTGTGCTCCTTGAAGGATTTGCTGAAACAAAAGTGTATCTCGTTTGCAGCCACTGTAATCAGCTTACCTTTAATCTTTTGTTTTCTTTATTAATAACGAAGATTTATTCGCTCTGAGCTGTCTAACACCAGAGCTACCACCAGATCATCCAAGAGCATTAATCTTTGTTCTCTGCAACCCGATTTCTGGAAACTGGAGGCAACGCAGAGGTTTGCAAGCACTTATGGAAAGTCAAATAAACAGATTTCTTTCCAGATTCTGGGGCTGTTATCACTGAGTTAAGGTGTAAGCAAAAGCATTTCTCTCCCAGCGAGCTGCAGTAGTTCAGGTCAAGAACAGTTTCGAAGACTTTATTGATTGAAATGTTGTGGGTTTTGGTTTTTTTTTAAATCCACCTCCAAAAATATTTGTTGGCAATATGTTGCTGTCCTTTCAGAAAATGTCTCCTCCCAGAATGCTACCCACCAAGCAAGGAGTAAAATGGCCAATCAGCAGAGTCATTCGTCCCGCTGATGAGCGTCAGCGTTTGGCAACACTGGTGGAATTAGGGCTTAAGCTTCAGACTGAACTAAGCCCGGTATTAGCGACACAGCTGATACCTTACAAACCTTCATTAATCTTATTAATTTCTTGCTTGCTCTAGTTGGAATGATAATTAATGTAGTTACGATTAATAATGGGATGGCTAATTGCTATTTTTCCTCGCTTCTCTATAAATGTGTGTCCTTTTTTTTTTATTATTATTATTTAAAGACAGCCTTTTCTGTAACTTGTATTGCACGTTTCTGAAGCCCTGATTTATTCCTTCCCCCAAGTAGCTTATTACAAATGTATGACAAAGCAGTAATTACTGTCAGATCTGGGACAAGTGTGTCACATGTTCCGAAGTATTACTAAAATCTATTACTGCATCTGTCAACTTAGTTGGTGCAAACGGGAATTTTCAGGAAAGGACAAAAATAATGTCAATACAAATGACAAAAATAATGAAATGATGAATACTGTAGAAGAATCCTAGACCAGGCCATGTGACAAGAGTAATAATCTTTACAGCTAAGGCTAGCTTACCTACCAGAGGGCGATAATTAATTTCAGTTGTCTTAAACCAACACATCTGAGCATCACAAACTTACTACAGCAGTGAACAAGCAGAAAGGCAGGTGCTGCCCATCTTGTGTTAACTCTTCCAGTGAACTTAACAGAAGCTTTAGAGGCTTAGAATCTGCTGAAAAGAGCATGGAAGACATCAGCATTCTTCTCTTTTCTGGCATGGTAGGTCTATTTCTGTCCTTTAAGAATGATGTTGGTTTAGTAAAGCTGATCGGTGCACTTTGAATTTTTATCTTTTAGCGTAAACATGGTGAATATTGATAAGCTTTGTTTCTTATTCTGCTGAGATACAATTAAGTTCTTCACTCTGAGGGTGGTGAGGCACTGGAATAGGCTGCCTAGGGTAGTGTTCCATCCCTGGATGTGTTCAGGACCAGGCTGGATGGGGCTCTGAGCACCCTGCTCTAGTGGGAGGTGTCCCTGCCCACGGCAGGGGGCTTGGAGCTGGATGATCTTTAAGATCCCTTCCAACCCAAATCAGCCTATGACTCTGTGATCTAATGGAACTCCTTAAACATCTAAGTTGGATTTGTTTGTTGTGGTTTTTTTTGTTGGAGGTAAAACTAATGCCTTTGACCTTTTCCAGACTTTGGGGTCTGGAAGATGTGTACGTGTGAATTCCTAAGGTTACTGTATTTGTGTTACTCAGGTCAGAATAATGTTTAATTATACAATGAAAATGAGTGTTTGTGCCGTTGCGATTGACATTTGCCAAATGACTATTAACACAAAAGCCTCGTCCACTTGTCAGTGTGGAAGATGAGTTATCACTTTTCATGTACAGGACAGTGGTGACTCTAGAGGTAGTGGTCTTCCAACACAGGCAATCATTTTCTGTTTTCTTCAAATTTAATGTATGTTCTCCAATGGCTGTTCTTGATTTTTTTGGGTGTTTTTTTTCTTTGTTGTGCTGTTTTTGTGTTGTGGTTTTTTTTGTGTTTTTTTTTGTTGTTGTTGTTGTGTTTGGTTGGGTTTTTCTTTTGGTGTGTGTATGGAGTTTTTTTGTGATTATTTTTTTTTTTTTCCAAATATCCTCTCAGCTGTTGAGTAGTGTTCCTGCATGCTATGGAATGAATAATGTGTTCTACCTCAGACAAGCCTACATTTCAGTTACAGAAAATTGACCTGTTAAACACCCACCAAGAAAAAAAAAACCATTATCATTAAAAGCTCCCTATTCCCTGCTCTAGGTAGCTGCAGTAACCATGGTACTGTTGTACACACAGCACTAAAGGTACGGCACAACCATCCCCATGGAATGGCAAATGTTGAATTTTAATGATTCCTCCTTTATTTAGGTTGTAAAGTGCTTTGGGATAGGTATCCTTCAAGATGAAAGGTAGCACAGAAGTATAAGCTATTTCTATTATGCTTCGTATTAATCACTTGCTTTCCTCTCCAGAGTGATGCAGAAAAACATCTTAACATCTATTTTACTTGCAGCCTGAAAAAATAAAGAAACCTTCTCCTCATAAAACAGAATGAAGCAAAGCAAAAAAAAAAACCAAAACAACAAACCACCCAACAACCCCAAAAGCTCCTTCAAATCTGAGAGAGAAAAAATTGGTTTCATGATATATATATATATATATAGCCTTCATTACTTGAAATTTGGTATTCATCTGAATGAAAGAGAATGAGCTATGGAAACAGGATCGAGTCCTTGGTTATTAAATATCTGCTAGGAACAGATTCTGATGGAGTAATATCTGTGAGCCCCTAAAATAAGGGAACTGAAGAGAGAAACCCCACCACGCACTTAACACGGCTACCGTGAAGGAGCTGCTCTCATAAGGCATAATAATTATGGTAATCAAGCTGCAGACCCTTACCTTATTAAACTTCACTGCAGTGTGTGAGGAGGAATAAATTTATACAAAATAAAAGTAGAAATTATTTAAAGTGAGGCTGGATAGCCTCCTGATGCAAGGGACAATGAAATTCATGTATATGGGACCCACTGATAACCAACACTTGCAAATCACTCAGAGGGGACCCTATTTCAAATATGACACAGGGTTCCACGTATGAATCGGTGACTAAGGGGATGTAAAGCAGCCTTTTTAATTTGTTTTCTGTCTCAGAAAAGAAAATTAAGCCCCCAGAAACTAAAGAGTTAACACCGAGGCAGGGGCATCACATTATCATCATTACATCTCGTGAACGAGCGCAGAATAAGCAAGAAAGACCCTTGTACTGTACAAACGCCCATGGAAATACTTGTTGCCATCCCACTGAATTCGTAGTCTGAGTATTTGTAGGTGCAGGTGAAGAGCAGAAGGAGCAATGAAGTAAGAGTCAAGGAAAGGTTTGCTGCTCTGAGGACTTGGAAAGCAAAATTGTTACTAGAGAGACCAGCCGTATAATCACGCAGTTGGTGGAATTTATTACAGTTCCCCCAGAGCAAAAAAAAAAAAGTAGTAGCTTCATGAGGGCTTTTTCAAATCTCTAATTGCCTCTGCTCTTCAGTTTCAGCCACAGAGCTAAGTCAGTGTTGGCTTGGAATTTATTTTATTTTTTTAACTCCTAATTGACAAATCTTTATGTAGAAAATGTTAAGCGTAAAATCATTGCTTCTGAGCATGGATTTCAGCCTGAGAAGGATTTCAGCCACCTGTCATAATCTTATGATTATATCTTCTATATACTTCATGTTGGCAGTGGTCAAATGTGAGGGCACCTGAAGCTAGAAAACAGAAGGATGGTATTTTTCCACCCAAATACTTGTGAGGGTTCAAACACAGGCTAAGTCTTTGTGCGTCTCTGGCCATGAATTCCCTAAATCAACCTTTTCTCGGCTCCTGCGCTCTCAGAGGTAATGTTAAAGCACAGCCTGTTCAGACACTATTCAGACAACAGAAATGGCATTTCATCCAGTTTTTCCAAAACTTGTTTAAAAAAAAAAAATCTTTGGAAGGGCCAGAATGCAGATGAACTCCTTGAACGGCTGCTTTGAGCAGACACCTTCACATTATATACAGCCCAGGAATGCACCAAAGTCACCAGTTCAGCACAAACTCCTGGCTTACTGCAATTTTTCAAGCACTTTACCAGTTATTAATGTCTTCTTCATCCCTTCTTGAGAGTTTAAACATGTTAATGAATATGTTATTTACTATAATAAAGCCAGGGCCTGCTGTTAAATTAATAGAGCAACTCAACCAAGAATCCCATAAAAGCTCTTTATCCCCGCTCTCCATGCAACTCAGCTCCAGGCAGTGTGGGTTTGGCCATCTGAATTCCACACTGTTCCATGGACACTGCATAAATAGCGTCCAATTAGAGATGGCTATTGTATTAAAATTAATTAGATTTTTTTTCTCCCCCTTCTTCAGCCAATCATTTAAAGCAGGAGATGGTCATTGAATCTCTACTTCACTCTTTATTTTCTTCACCTTTAAATAATCCCTTTTCCTTTCTACAAATGCAAAATGTGCCTTTAGTACCTTATCATAAAGATCTATCTGTAGTACCTTGCTGTAAAGCTAAATCCTTTCCTCACTGCCAAGCAAGTCTAAAATTGGGTTATCCTAGATCTGGGAAGACATCGAAGACCCGCGGATGCTTTCTCTGAAACTGCACTTAAAACTGAAGGTTGGAAAATGTAAAAAGAAATCCCCTACCTAATTTTCCATGCTACCTCTGTTGCTGTTTCTAGTCTATTCTTCTGTCTGAAGAAAAGAGGCAAACGAAAGGCTCTTGAGTCATAGAGGTTTTGTTTCTATTGAGAAGTGGAAGAGATTTAAAAGGTGGCACCCATCTCACTGCTTCTCCTTTTTAGCAGCCACAGTTTGATCAGAAAAGACACACGAGTGAGAGTGGACATCTAAATACAGGCTCAAGTATCAATGGCTAAGCAAATGTATTCTCAGAACTCCCAGGCCTTGTCTCGGAAGTGACTTTTCACGATTCCAGCCCTCTGGGTTAAACGCTCCGGTGGTGTAAACTGATGCGACGTCTTTTGAGTCTAATGGAGTCAAA
>VWZK01022280.1:117874-170232 GCA_013396935.1 Baryphthengus martii | reverse complement strand
TTTATTTATTTATTTATTCATTTATTTTTACCATGCTTATCTATGAATCTTCCACCAAAGACCTTTCTTGCACTAAGTTTGAACTCGGGGAAAAGGTGCGTTGTGCTTCTGAGTTGACCAGACACTAGATGGTGCAGTTTTGCTTTTGGTTCTGTCCTTAAGTGTATCTGAAAGAAGAGTTGATGTTCAGGTACTGGTGTAGCACAGCACACACGTGCACAAGCAGCACCACTCCTGCTTTGTCTGCTTTCCTGGATATAGAGTTATCAGAGAAGACTGTGCTGAGGTCATCGCTTTCTGGCTGTTCTGTCACTGATAATGGCCTCTTTTATTTGTTGGGAAGACTGTAATTCTTTGATGTGATGATGATGTAACATAGAGGCAAAGGTGGCTTTTACATACACCAGACACAGGAAGCCTTGGACATGTTTTCAAGATTTTAGTAAAAATTTTAGAAAAGAAAAGCTAACTACCCCGAGTTCTAGTGTTTGTTTTTTTTCCATTCTGTGTCATTTTCTTATGAGCACTCTGCCTCATGGATAGAATCTCCTTTCATGTCTCCTCCGATACTTGTCTTACAGTTTTCTTGGTGTGTTGTTTTTTTTTTTCTATTCTCCTTAGTCAATCTGCTTTGGGAAGGGAGCTGTTTCATGTGTGTAGTTATATGCCATGTGTTAAACTTTTAGTCTAAAAGAGAGACGTTCCCCAAAGGGACAAAACAATATATTGTGGAAATTTGCCATATATTGTGGTTCATAATATTTGTATGACCAGGTCCATTTATTTATTTATTTATTTATTTTTGACAACTGATGCATTTAGAGCAGAAGCGTATGCATTGTGACTTGCTCCTTAGGGAAACTCTTCTTCTTTCCTTTTGTAAGGTAATGTTGGGTAATGTTACCTTTTTAAAAAATTCTTAAAAGCTACAAACTGCCTTTGGAGTTCTTATAGTTTGACTTATTTGTGCCATCTGCTTGTAATACTCTAAGCATAGGTTGGGAAAAGCAAAACTCTTCTAAGTCCAAGGTGTACGGTAAATGATAACAAATGTTGTATTTTTAATTAAAACAACCTCCTTTGAGACTGCTGTTGACAACTGATATCTCCTAGAAGGTGACTTTAAAAATTTAATAGATTCTATATTAAAATTGCTATGTTTTTGCTTTTACCGTTTAAATAACAAAGTTTGTCAGCTGTTACAACACTAGAATACATGTGAAAATAATTTGGGGCCAGGTTGCAAACTTATATTTATCTTTCTTGGGAAAGATTTGAAATTTGACTTCTGTATGGTACTGGTATTCCCCTGAGTTTTTATCACATTTTCTAAAGAAGTAAGAATTGTGCAAATATGTTTTGTCTTCCAGTTTATTCTGTCTGAACTTCTGAAATTATTTACTAATTCCAACCAAATCAGAGAAAGATTTTTCTGAAATTTGTTGTTTGGGCAGAGTAGATAAACAGATTGTGAGAACATTTATAAAGCTCCAAGCTCTGTAAGAGATTACTATCTTGGAAATAAATTAATTTTTATGCTTAGAGGCAATATGGCATTTGGTGACTTCAGTGTGATCTGAACATGTCATCTACTGTTTGCGTTAATAGTTTCTTCTAAATTGTAGTTAGGACATTAGAAATGAATATGGCATGAGTCATCTGAACAGCCTGTCAGATTTACAGGTTAACATCTGAAGATGGTGCCTAATTATATAATTAATACAGTACTGTACACTTTTCAAAAATTAAAACCTGTACTTATGGTTATGAAATATATTTCTTTGTAAGAGTATACATCTGAATTCGGCTAATACCTTTGGAAGTGACCTAAGAGAGGAATACTTAGTAGTGGATGAAATTTGAATCTCTGGACATAGTTTAGTTTGTATAATTGTAAATTTAAGAGAGAAAAGCTTCTATCATCCTGGAAGGGTGTTTCTTCAAGTGTCTTCTCTATTGCACATTTATTATGTGAGATAAATCAAAGTTCAGTATACCAGTTGAGTTTTTTTTAAGACTGTGTATGACAGCTTGATATTGATATCTTAGTTTCCTTACATATCTCAGAATGAATGACAATTGCTATATAATATCATATGAAACAGTTATAGGGCTCCTGCAGAAGGGAATACTCTATAAGGTTGTTGTATGAAATTTTATTTAAATTCTGATTTGGGTAATTTTCAGTTACTCACTTTGTGTATACATGTTTATTTCTACTGTGAATTACCTAGTATGTTCAGTTGCAAGAGAAACTATAGGAAATAATCTTCATAACTGTACATTGGTTTGTGAATAGAAATAGTTTTGTGGGCATTAGACAGTTCAAATCAGAAATGGATGAATAGGAAGACCACTGGACATTATCTGTGCTGAATTGTAGCACTTGAGAGAGCTCTCCTTAGGGATTCTGTTGAGTGCCAGGTGGGGAGCAGAATAGCAGACTATGATTTAACTAGAATTTAATTCTGAAGAGCAGAGTCATAAAGAGTAATGCAGAAGGTTCTTTGTAAGTTACTTGAATTTAAAGATGTTAACAGAAATTGCCCTCTTATTTTCATGAAGTCAGGCGTGTATCCATGAACTCTTGGATTTTAAACTGGTAAAAGCTCTGTGGAGAAAAAATGTTCATGACTTGGAAGCGTCTGAGAATAGTGTTTTTGGAGGTACATCACAGACGCTTGTTGATGGTACTATCAATCTTTTGGAAATTATTTTAAGTTCTAACTGTGGTGTTTCCTTTTCAAAATTCTGAAGGTAAAAGGTAAAAAAAAAAGAAAACACTCTCTAATAATCAGAGGAGAATTTGATCTTTTTATTATTTTATTATTAGCCATAAATTTTTGAAATATTTTGGAATGAAGTCTCGCTTTGATAACATGAAAGAGTAGAAAAGCTCTCATGTTGAGAGAACTGATTGCATGAGAAGCTTTAGTTGTCTTTCGGTTTGACTACACAAGTTATGCCAGGGGAATGTGGGAATAAAGAAGTCTGTAGTAGCTTGCTTGCATTACCTGAAATCTGCTGCATTTAATCAACAATCGACTGAATGGTAATAGTATGTATATTACATGCCTTTTCACATTATTGTTTCCATAGCAATTGTTTACTACACGGTTGAGGTTGAGGCGAGAGAGTAATAATGTGGTTACCCATCTGTGTCAGCTCTGTTACTTGTGCCTAGTTCACGTGTATGGTGTGTAGGTGCTGGAGCATCTCTTTGGCGGTAGGGAATCTCTCTTGGTTTTTCTGCTCCAGAATTCTCATTTACTGGTTTTTGTGTGACTGCGTGGCCCCGTTTGTTTGGGGTTTTTTCTGCCAATATTATGAGGCTGTAGATTCTTTTTTATGGAGTGAAAAAAAGGGGAGGGAAGAAACATAAAAAGAAAGGAGAGAGAATCTTTCTTCTGGTTTGGGCAGCATTTGTTCGAAAATGATTTCCCTTCTGATTGGTTTTGCCAACTGGGGAAACTGAATAAATCAGGGTATAATTTAAAACTGGTTTTATTGCAGATCCATTGCCTTATGTGTGTTAATCTTGTTCTGTGTTCTGCTTGAGTGTGTTACGATTCTATATAAGGATTTATTTGACAACATTATCTTTTTGTGGTTTCTAATGATACTACCGGGAGTGACTAATTTTATAGAAATGGATGCTGACAGAAACCAAGATGGAAGTCTAGGTTGTACCTACTAACTAAAGTCCCACCCACACTCAATCTGCTTCTTATCAAATTGAGAATATAATTAACTGTACTTAAATGTATTGCAACTTACACCATGCATTCAGAATTTTAAGATAGCATTAACATTTGTGATAAGGGCTACCTGACACCTAAATATGCTGATACTTTTAAAAATACCATGTAAAGGGAAAAAGCCAAGCAACCTTTTTTTCCTTTACTCTCAGGATTATGTGCACAAATGAAAAGTATTTTTGGACAATAAAATATGTTGGAATGCATACATATGTCCTCATGTGTTTACTATGCCATCATACATAGATTGCATTTATGACACCCTTGGCTGTCTCATCTGTATTTTCCCTATCAATCTCTCTCCTCTGGGAATTGTTCAGACATTCCAAACCCCTAAATAGCTTTGAGCAGCTGTCTTCAGAAAAAAAAAAAATCATAAAAAAGTTTTCCACCATCTGCTTTACATTTTGCATTGTTAAGCTTCACTCTCTTTTGCAATAAAATAAACAAACGAAGTAGAAATTCCACACTATCCCAAATTTCAGATATATATATTCTTAATTCTATGACATTGTTTAAGAGATTATAAAAGAAAAAGAAAAAGTTGCTGAGAGGTTTGTAGCAGCAATTTCGTCTCGCTTTTGCCTTTTCTATGGCATGTAATGTATCTGTCCCAGGTTGTGAATACTGAAATTATGTATTTCAGACTCTGACATTTTATCCTGGGGACCTCTCTTAAGTAATTTTTAGAGGTTTTTAATTTATGTGTAGTTTTCTTACTCTTTTGAGTTGAACATTTAGGTTTAAGGTAAGCATGATGACTGCTCAAAGTGACTTCCTCAAGCTCTAAGAATTCTGATAGAATGAAGGGTGTCATTAAGCAATTTTAAAATTAAGTCCCTTACAGAATGTGTTTTATGCAGAAAAACAACCATATTATGATATATTAAAAAAAAATTCTTACTGGCAGTGACTTGATCTCAGCCACATAATCTGTTCAGGGCTTTCCTCCCCCAATTAATCCAGTTAAGGGTAGAGTAAGCGTCCAGTAAGTGTCTCTACTGGCTACACGTAAAAACTTTGACCCTTAAATGATGGTCTGTTTCCCTTTTAGGGAATGTGGAATAGTTGGCAGGGAGATGTTATTCAATCATATTTATATGCCTGTTCTGTAAAGAAGAATTACTGCTGTAGTGCTTCCCACTGTTTTCTTCCTCTTATCATTCATTACTACTATTGCTATTCAGGAAATAGCTATTCAGGAAATCTTGAAATGTTTTTGTAAGTGTGGAAATTAAAGAAAGGAAGTGACTTGTCCAAGGCCACTAAACAAGCAAAAGCTACTAATAGGGCTACTAATTTGTTTTTAATGATGTGTTCATCAGACCGTGTGTTTGACAGAATAGACTGCAGGAATCCTAAACCATCATAATACTAAGAACCGTTGTTCTCGCCTTCATCATATGAGCAAATGCAGGTGTAAAGACACATGTAGATGGTGTTTTGCTGTGGGATTCTGTTTGTTTTCTTGAACAAGTTGAAGTCAAGGTGTAAGACTTTGTGATTAGCTTGTCTTTTGTGTTGTATATGTTTTATGATGGAAAGAATTCTTCTGTTTCTTCTCTCAAGTCAGAACTCAGAATATGAATCTAGTATTCATATATATACTCATATATAGTATATTCATATGGTCTAAAAACCCATTGGCTATTACTTTGGAAACAAAATATGTTTCAATTCTGGAAAGCAATATATATACATTTCCATTGCTCCCAATGAGAAATAAATAAAAATAAAAAATTGGAAGCATTCTAATTCCATGGAAAAAAAATTATTTGCATAGATTAACTGCTTTTAAGACACAGTAATAAAGATTATTCTTTTTAATATAAGCACCTGAGAGCATGCCACATGAAAAATTGTTGCTATTGAAATTGCTAAACAGAATAGATTGTTCTTAAGAGTATCTTTAATGATTATAGCAGAATCACGGGGTCAGCTCTTTTATATGGGAAATTAATAGAAACAGGGGCAACTGGAAAGAGAAGACGACTAGTATCTAGAAGTCATTTCCTTATTTGGACTTTATTAAATTAGAAGATAACCTCATGTCACAGATTTTTGTTTAGGGCCATATTTAAAAACCAGATGGACAATTTCAGAGTGCTGTCGGATTTCACTTATGTGTAACTCACTTTGCTGTTTAAAGTGCTTGAAAAGAGTTGCATTTAAACCCAAGTCTGTTTATGTTGCCTTATGTAAGAATGATAATGCCATTCTTTAGTTTTTATTATTTATAGCTTGACTTTTACATTAAAGCACTCTGTTTTGAGGCAGAGTTTACCGGTGAGTAGATAGAACAATATTGAAATTACCTTTTTGTTGTTGTTTTCTCTTTTTAAGTCTTTTTCCTTTATGAAGTTATTCACTTTATGGAAAAGTAGCTATAGCAAACAAAGACTTTCCTGCCTTAGAACACTTGCTGTAAAGACTCCCTTAAAATAATAAAGATACCTCAAGTAATTTAAAGTGGCAGTTTTTGATCCCTGTGTATTTCAAAGAAAAGTCTGGTAGCTTTTTCTGACTATCTTGGTATATAGGTAAGCTTAGATTAGTATACTGAATGCTTAGTCTTAGCTCAGGATAACATACTAGACATACTGTAAAAAGCAATTTTGAAAATTGGCTTGGGTCTTTTCTGAAAAAGTGAGAATTCACGTGTCCATGGGAGAAACTTGGCTTATTTTAACAAAATAAGCAGAAGTTTAAATTGGTGGTCTTTTCATAAACATGGTAAAGGAAGAATTTGCTAATTTTAGCTGACTTAAAATATATAACATCATGGAGACCGAAGGCATTCTGCATAAGTTTTTACTTTTGCCAAATATAGTATTCTAATTACTGTGATTTAATTTATTTTAAAATAAATGACATTTCCAAATACTAATGTTTTAAAATACAATGTAGGCCTTTAACTCAAGAAGAAATAGCTCATCGGCGTGAGCTTGCGAAACAAAGGCACGCGGAAAAATTGGCAGCAAGTCAAGGAAAGGAGCTGTCAGAAAAGCCCCCAAGTGAAAATTCATCTGAAGTAACTGGGAACACTGGTGATACAAAAGGTATATAATGCCCTGCTATCTATTTTTCTCAGAGGATATTTAATTGTAGTATCTAGGTGTTGTCAAGAGGCTGCGTACCTTACAGAGAATCCTTCACATGCCAATCTAAACAATTCAATAGATGGAGCTGAATGAAGAATGAAGAGGAATTTGTAAGAAAGCTGATAGTTCATAAATGCTGTGGTAGTGCCATGGATACCGGTTCCTATACCCCAGGAATGTGCTTGGTCTCAATACTTTGAGTCAGTGAAGACAGACGATGCTTGAAGGAGATGCTCTGCTGAAAAATTAGATAATTTTCACTCTTAAGTAGAAAGGTGCAAGGATTGACGTTTGCCCTTGTGTACGGGGTAGAGAGATTCAGTTTTGTTTGGCTTACTGCTGGAACCTTCTTATGGACTTGTTACTAGCGTACTGTATGTTGATATAACTTAATTCCTTTAAGCATTTATCAGAGTAATTGTTTTGTTAAAAACAAGCAGCCTAATAATGAGTTCGTACAAAAGCTGTGTATAAGCAGCAGGATTGCATTATGAGTTGCAATGGGGCATTCTTGCTGTCTTTTAATATGTCACCAGATATGATAAGATGACAATATAATTGATTCTTTTTCTTCAGATGATGAGGCAAGAGCTGCTTTTATACCTGATATATTTTTCTAACTTTGATTAGGTGAAGAGCAACAGCTCAGTGGTCAAGTAGAGAGCGTGACCTCAAAGGCAATGAAACAGGAAGCAGACAGCAAGGAGTCTTTCATTGCTTTTGCTAGAGTGTTCAGTGGTGTGGTGCAAAAAGGGCAAAAGATCTTTGTTTTAGGACCAAAATATGATCCTGCTGAGTCTTTGCATAAGGTAAGATGTGACATTGAACTGTTATGTAAGTTGGGATTCCTTTGAAACAATGATGACTTAACTTATTACATGTTGCTCACTCCAGAAAAAAAAATGATTCTATGACTTGTGTCCATGAACTCATTATAAACCTTCACATTTTCAAGATATTAGCTAACAATAAATCCAGTGTGTGCATACTTGGATTCAGAGAAAACCTGTGAAAGAAAACGAATGCTTTTGGAAAACAGGAAGGTGTGTAACAGTATTGAAGAAAATGGTGTTAAATGTTTTGAAATTGTGATCATAGAAGTTCATTACTTAGGAATTTACTTTCAAACATTTGTTTTTTCAGCGATGATACAAAGTGAGCTAGGTGTAGGAGACACCTAAAAATTTCTGAATTAAGCATTGCTTTTTTTTTTTCTTGGTAACATTTGCTCGTTTGCCGCAAGACTGGATTTTGGAAGAGGGAAAAAATATTTTCAAGTATGTGTTGGTTTTTAATATTGAACTTCTGAAATGAAAATGCTTTAGAATATATTTCTTGGCTTTGGAATGCAGGGAGGGTTTGAGGAAGAAGTTTTTATTAGTACTGAGTGTTAAATACCCAATACTGGTTCTTTTAATCTGTGTAGCTATCATCCCAGTGTTCTGCTACAAATGATCTGCCATTAGTACCTCATATGACTTGCTGTACATTGGAGAATCTCTACTTGCTTATGGGAAGAGAACTTGAAGATCTTGAAGAAGTACCTGCAGGAAATGTTCTGGGTAAGATATAACTGTTATTTAACTTGCTACAGCCTGAATCCTTATATGATCCGAAATACACTGAAATTGTTTAATGTGATTAATAATAAGAAAACTTAAATAAATCTGTGAATGCTTTTAGGGATGTTGTGTGTGCAAAAAATGAAGGCACTCTGATTAAACTGTGACTTCTGAGAACTTTGAATTGTGAGGAGGGAAAAGATGCATGAATAGGAGAAAGCTAGGAATTACATTAGCCTGTTATCTTCGGGTTGGAGTATTGCCAGGTAAGCATCGCTGCTGGGAATTGCCAAAGGCAGCAGTAAAGTCTCATATTTTATAAACTGCAAGCATGATTTAGAATATTTTCCCAACAGGGGAAATTCTGTGATATGGCTTCTCTACTGATGTGGATAATTGTAGTTTTATTTATGGGTCTTCTTGAACTGTCGTGCTAAACATTATTTCTTTATGGCTATGACAAATTTCAAGCTTTCTCCGTAAACAGGGTTTTAAGTGAGAAGTCATCCTAGCCATTGAGTTAAGCTCTTTTGTGCCAGATTCTGAGCTGGTTTGTTCTAGAGTGTGAATAGCATTCTTTGCTGGTTTTGTCCGTCATGTGTCTTTTTTTTTTAATACCAAAGGTAGTGTTTAGAATTTAGCAAGTGTAAATTTTAACAATTATTTTGTTTTTTATTTTTTAATTTTGTGAATGAAAATGTGCAAACTACAGCAAAATAAGATTTTTTTTTTCATGTCTATTGTCCAATTTTTAGATATTTATAGAAAATGTATAGTAAATTAAAAATAGGTGTGCTCTATCAGCATTGGATTTTGTTAAACTAGACAGTTAATCATGCTGGTCACTTTTAGCATGGACCTGGTGTACAGAACACAAGCAGCTGGTGAATTAGTTTTATTTGAAAGTTTAATATTTTAAAATTCTGAATTATACCTTACTCTAGTCTGATGCCCAAATTGACCATTTTCTGTATCAAAAATGTATTAAGTATATGTCCTATTCAAAAAATGATTAAGAATTTGGAAAAAAACCCCAACCTACCCCACTGCAGTAAAGGTGAGAGGATATCGTCTTTGTGCTTGCCAAATAGTAAATACTCCTGGACCTGTCTGCTACAGAGAAAAATACAATGTGAGAATTATATTATGTCTTTAATGTTAAGAGTTGGACCAAATTTCCAGAAACGTTTTTGTAACCAATTAGTTGTACCAAAACATTTTGAGCAGTCGCTACTGTTGAAGGCTACTCATCAGTGGGGTCTAGCTTGTCCATAAAAAAAAGCGTATTAGTTGAGTAATACGAAAGTTCTAAATGATGACTCAAGAATTCTCATACTTAGAAGAATTCATTAGAATTTTAGATGAGAACTAATAGTCGGAGCTCTTAGCCAATGTTGTTAGTTCATCGCTTTTTACTAGATCTTTGTATGCTTATATATTGTCAAAACAGTTTTTGTTTTTTACTTTGAACGTACAAACTCAAGTATATTTGTATTTTATTTAAACTGACGTCATTTGAAAGAATTTTTAAACATAAAAGCCCTTAATACCTCCTTGTTCATTTGTTTCTCCCATTTTCCTGTGAAGCTGCATTGTTAATTTGCATAAATTCGATAAACGCCTTTACTGATTTGATGATGATTTACCACACTCACTCAGGAGAAAAATGCAATGCCTTTATATGAAAGGAATCTGTAACAATGATGATGCAAGAATTTTATTATTCCTTTTGGTAACAATGATTTCTGTTTCAAAGGCCATTTATCTTCCAGCTTTAAAGTATCCCAGGAGTCGTTTCTCTCCAGCCATATAAGGAAATTGCTTGTAGGTTTCCTAGTAAATTAAGGAAGCTTTTTTGAAAGCTGTATAGGTTTACTCTGTATAATTAAATTATTGCCGTAAGGAATACACAGTTAATCATCACTGCCTATTTCCACTTCAGAACTCACGGTATAGGGTTTTTTCAGATTTTTTTTTTTTGTCTTCAAAATTTGGGGGAGTTTTTACTATTATTTATTGATTGTTTCTTACAAGGAAGAATCTACTTGGTCCTAGTGAGCAGCCATATTATTCTTTGTACTGTCTTATGTGTAGGTTCAATGATCAAAGGCATGGCTTGATACATGGGTTGTTTTACTCAATGTTGAAATGTTTCAGCTCTTGTTCCTTGTGTTCGGTTAATATTTCCTTAAAATACTAATCGGCTTTTAATTGCTAAAAATCTGAGAAGCTTGTAGCAAAATACTGTAAGAGGGCAAAATAATGGCGCATACTGTATTTGTCATGCAAACAGAATTCAAGAACACCCAGTTGAAAAGCAATACTATATTGCTGTCCAGTACACATAGCCATTCTGGCAAGTTTTGAAAAGGCTTTTTGGTGGTATTTTTCTGATTCCTGGAAGTTAGGAGAGACAAACTGCTTTGCATAAGTTAATTTGTATTGTAAGTTTGCAGCTCAAATGTTTTGTCTAAAGTATTTGTCAAAAACCTTGAAGTAGTATGTCGTTTTCAAATAATATGGCAAACACAAAATGCTGCCTCCTTCCAGATAGCAGTTTATAATTCAAAATTTTTCTTCTTTACGATCTCTGTGACTACTATACACAGTAGTAGTCCTTGAGTAGGAGGTGAAATATGATTTAAAACAAATGAAAAAGTTATTGGGGACTAAGGATAATAAAATCTTTGTAATAAATTTTCTTTTAAAAGTTATTTGTCAGAATACTCTATGAAAAGAGTAAAATTCTTGTCTCTGACAAAAACACCTGGTTTGTAGGATTTATAATTTAGAAGCACTATTGATTTCTCCAGTCTGAGAACTGGAGAGAACAATGTGAAAAAAAAAAGCCTTCTGAGGAAAGAGTACTGTATTTTTTATTTATTTTTTTTTTTTTCCCTGCACTTCTGTTAGAGACAGAGGTCCTATGCCAGCAGACAGAAAATTATACTCGGTAACTGCTACTACTGGGTTCTACTTTGTACTAGAAATGAACTTTGCAGGAGGAGAATCAAGTTACTGGAGCAGCAGATAAGGCTATACAAGATTAGGTATTTGCCCTCGGGTTCCAAATGGCACTTTTATTTAGTTGAAACTGCTGAATGGAAAACATGATGGTCATTGGAATGGGCAAGGAAAAGTATCTTGAGATTTAATTTGGGAAAATGTTGAAGTACTGACTCAAAAATAAATCCCGTGTCTCAACGGGCTGTTTCAGGAATGGCTGGTTTTTTTTTTTCTGTGTCATGTCGCAGGCGTTTTGCATGGTATGCACTGGCTGGATTTAAACCTCCCTCTGGTCATCAGGTCTGAGAGTCCTGGAAGTGAGAGCCTTGTCTTGCAAACGGCCCACCTACTTGGTCTTGCTGCGGTGCTGGCCTTCTCTGTATCGTTCTGTCCTGTCTTAGGGGCCATAGGAACTTCTGTACTGCCTTCATGTGCCTTGCAGTTGGGCTGATGCCTTATTACCTTAACAGAAAGTGTTACCTATTTTGTAAATTCTAACTGCGTACATCAAAATCGTGCTTGAATTCCAAATACAGAATTACTCTGTGCTTACGAACATTAAATATCATAGTTATGTATGTCACCTAAATCTGTATCAAAATCAATTGAGATCTTTTGATTCCGTGACGTCTTGGGCATCTTTTGGGTTCGTCCTTTGAAACCTGCCTGTATATCCATTGGAAAGAAAATGTTGTATCGCAGACACGGGATGTAAGTCTATGTGCTGTTTTGTCCTTCTGTGTCTTTTAAGGAGAGAAACAGTACTTGAATATTAACTTCCAAAGACTGCTCGACTGATGTGTCGCTGCATGTTCCTAGTGATGCTGTGGTTAGTAGTGACCTGTGTTTGCGTACTCGAGTGCTATGCAAATAGCAAGCTGCTGTAATTGCCCCACTCTTTCTTTTAAAGTTTGTCCTTTTTTTGCTATGGCAAAAATAGATCAGAGAAAGGAGCTTGATACACACAATCATCTGGCTGTCCAGATGTGTCTGGCTTCTTTAGTTTGTTGAGTACAATAGAAACTTAGGTTCTTGCTGGGACACTTCCCGTTGTAGACGAAACATCTATGGTACTGGAGGTTCCTGCTACTGTGCCAACACCTTCTCCAGGTGTGTTGTATTTGACGGGAAGTGAACTCCTTGAAATCCGTTCTATCTAGCTTAGTTACCATAGCTCTTCTTACTAGTGCTTAGTTTCTCTTATGAAAAAGAGGACTAGAAATCGTACAGTGATGAAATGCTAATTGATTTCATTTGGATGTTGCATGTAAGTTCTTCTGTTTGCCAGGTAGTGTTAGCTATTGTTTAACAAATGGTGGAGACTGATAGTGCAGGTACACAAACAGGAAAATTAACGCTAACATAAACAAATGCTCAACTTATTTTTTTTATTAATGAAAGATGTGGAGAAGCAGTATTTGTTATGTCATTTCATGAATGAAAAAATGTTGCTTTTTTTAGCAGGAGGGAAAACAATAACTTAAATTGAAACATTGTTAAAAGTTCCAGAAAGTAGATTATTATAGTTATTCCGGTTTTTTTTTTTAAAGTTATTCAGTATTTTTCCGTGTTAAAATACTTTGTTTAAATCAGGACTACTTCTGTCACACCAATAAGTGTTTTGAAGCATTAAGACTGTGTTCTGGGAAATGCAAGAGGAAGTGAGGATCGTTGATTTGCTTGTTCCTATGGATGAATCTCTCCCTCTGGAAAAGTACAAATACAGGAAAAGCATCATTTTGTAACACTTGTTCTGATACTTTTGTGGCTGAACATCATGCAAAAAACTTAGTGGGTGATCCCCAAAGTGACAAAGGAAGAATCGGAAGGCAATTTGAAGAAAAATTAATTTGGGCTCCTAATTAAAGCTTGGGCAAGTGCATGCCCTCCAGTTGTGCATAATAGATTCCCTCCACCCCCCTTTTTATTATTGTTGCTGTTCTATAATGGAAGGCGAAGTGCCTTTTTTGTTCTATGCAAAAGAAAAGGAGATTTTACTAACAAAAACAGTTGTTGGAGGTTATGTAAAAATTTATTTTAAATAGGTAAGTAGTAGTGTGATGGTATCATGCATAGATGAAAGGCCTGGGATTGCCATACTGGGCACTAATTCTTATTTCTAAGTAATTTAAGCAAACACATCATTCCTCAGTGAAAACCAAGGAACATTCTGAAAACACTGGTTTAGGTACTTGTAGGGCTATAAGGATTTTTAGATACATGTGTAAGTGAATAACGTTGTGGTGTTTGGGTTTTTTTTAAACTTGGATCAGTGTCATGTTGTTGTGAATAAATAATTGAAATATCATCAAGTGGTACATTTTTTGTTAATAGAACTGAAGTTTATCTCCAGGCATGTGGCACATGCAGAGTCAGGCCTGTGCACACATGAGTTCAGAATGACTTGCATCTTAAGATTGACATGTATACTGCTTTTTATCTACAAGTAGCACAACAATAGTCTTATGTTTGCCCGCAAACGAGAACCAGATTTTTCTTAGAGCTCCCTATGTGACTGTTTAAGTGCTTTTTGTGTTTTGTTGAATACTGTTAAAAGCAAAGCTTTTCCCTTACCACTGGTGTAATGCTCACAGGAGGCTAGATGATTTCCTGAATGTATTCAAATACAGTTAGCTATGCGAATATCAAGTTTTCTACAAAATTAAGAGCATTTATTTCTTTAACTTACCAAATGATGTTGGTAAAAGCAGGAATCCAGAAGTGACTCCTGTTGCCAGCTCACTGTGAACTGATTTTCCTACATGAATGTGTGCATTCATTTTTTCCATTTCTGAAATGTTTGTTTGCCCATACAATATTCTTTTGTGTTTTAATTATTTATAAAGGATTTATAGAATACTTGTGATATAAACAATATGACGTGGGAAACATAGATGATTATGGATTGATATTTCTCAATTTTTTTTGGTGCCTTTCTGAAGATAGGTGCCATACAACTGCAATTACCATGAGAAGCTGGTATGAAGTAGTACAGCTAACCTCATTGCAAGGTGTCTAACAAGCATTTCATTCCTTTAGGACTTCGTCGAACAATTTAGGAGCTTTTAATAAGCAGCTTCTGTTAAGAGCAAAGAGCAGCTGCAAGCAGCGATGCCATTTTAAAGGCCCAGAATGGCTTTCTAGGACCGATGCCAACTAGCGAGCATTACCACCTTCTGTGAAAGCCCTAGGAACAGTCCTGCTGTTGCACCAATCTTTTATTTCTGTGCAAACATTTGGTGGGCTAATTTCACTCTCCGAATCAGTAATGTGATTATTTAAAAAAAAAAAAAAAAAAGTAGCCAGCTTGAAGTGATTCCAGCTGCATAGGCTGTCTCGTGTCAGCATACTATGATCAGTGAACACAGGAGGGCAGTCTTTCTCAAGAATATTCCTGAAACTAGCCCAAAATAGTGAATGAAACAAAGAAAACTCAAATCTTTGTCTTCAGTTTGGGAATACTTACATTTTTTTATCAGTAACTGCCATCTTATAACCTTGCATTTTAAAGTAGTTTACAGTAATCGCATTTTTCAGGGAAAGGTATGTAATTGAAGGGATTTTGTTAGTGAATGACATTTTATTTGGGTGAACTGACATCATTGTACCTATATTAATTTCCCGCCCAGTTGATGTTTGATTACATCGTTGAAAAAAAAAAAATAAATGTTCAAGTTGTTTCTTTGAGCTGAAGGCATAATAGTTAATCTGTTGTTTGGCTTTTTTCAGTGCTGGAAACTGAAACCATTTTCTTAACTCTATTTTTACTGTAGTGGACACAGTCCCTTTGCAGCTACTGCTCTTTGCTGTGTGCAGTTCCAACAATCAGGCTGAATAATTTGTGCTGTTATTGGGCAACGTAACAGAATGTGGTGCACAGCTAATGAAATGCTATCAAATGAAATTAAAAGTGTATTTTACTGATCATCTGATACATTTCCTTTACCTAGTTTGCCTTACCATTTCTGTGGGTTTATTTGTGATTCCATTTCGGGGGAGTTGACTTGACAAACTTTATTGCAAAAGAAATAAGTGATTCATTACCTTGTTCTCAACTCAGTATCAATGTATCACTGAAGAAGAAAAAATACGTGTCTTAGGCCAGAGGTGTAGCACTGACATGTATCTCTATTGTCACAGCTATGGGTTTTTTTGGGAAGAATACTTTGAATAGTTAATAGTTTCCTTATGAAGCCTTTTTTTGGGTTGGTTGTTTCTTTAATTTATATTGAAGAATTTAAGTTTCTTTTTAAGTAGATACAATTTCTTTTTTTTTTTTTTTCTGTCTTTAGCTTTCTAAGACTATAAAAGGAAATAATGTGTAGTAATTCTTTGTGAAGAAAGGCACTTCTAAATTCTCTAGTGCTTCTGGAATGTTCTCTGCTCTTAATTTTCAGGAGTTTATTATGAGATCATAAAAATGTGTTTAGTCTTGCCACTGTAATACTGGAGTTTTTATCATATTTAATGATTGAACTGTGTAAGATTACTTAAGCTAAAGTCATAATGCATTGATTTAGCGAAAAATGCCTTTTGAGTTTGCTCTTGACCACTGTTGGATTATTACATCAAAAAATTTAAATAATTTTTTCAGGAAAGGAAGGAATGCATCAAAACATTGTGTGTCAGTTTTAAAGCAACTTTTAGTTGTTATAATCTGTAAAATCTGAGCTTTCATATAAATGAAAATTAGATTTCTAAGTAAACTTTCAAATGTGAGACAAGCACTCCTGATTCTTTGGGGTTTGTGTGCAGAGAGATACTTGCCTTGCTTGAGGTTTCCCAGATGGTACCAGAAGGAGAACTGCCCAGACTTGTTGGTGTTCGTTGCTGCTGCTTATTCGCCTGTGGGCAGCAGTGGGACTAAAAGGAATCAAGACAATTTCATACCATTGCTGCTTGAAGAAACTCACAGCACAACAGCAGGCACATGCTCTGCAGCTACTTAATAGATGAGATCTAGAAATAGACTAGGAAGAGAGTTTGAGGTGCAGGCAGTTGTGTTGGTTTATCACCCCTGTGTTTGCTTCAGAAGGAAGTGGGATTTGACCTTGGGACTTCACATTCATTACGTGCTTTTTATTACATTAATATACATTGAGCAGAATTCAGAGCCAGTGTTAAAAGGCACCAACTCCTTTGTCTTGCGTAAAGGTGGAGAACTGACTTACATAGTAGTTGCCTCTGGGCAGGTGTTACTCAACCTTTCAATAGCTAACTGGCGTGGATTTAGGTCCCAGATACCGGCTGGCTCATTGCCAAAATTTCCAGATCTTCTATGTGGCGACTTGATTGTGTGTGATTTTTTTCAGATCTCTTTAAAATGAGAGGTTAGGGATTTTCCCCAGTATTTCACACCTTCTTTAATCAGCATCAATGTCTTATTTTCAGTCTCTCCCTCTATGAAACTGAATATGTCCATGTGTAAATAAAGGGAGAACATTTATCTACATAAAAGCCATATTTATTACTTGACTAATGAACCTCTCACATTTTCCAATATTGTAAGAGAATAAGAATGTTAAAGTAGTTAACTATAACCAATGTAAAATGGTAGCAGAAATCTTAAGTTTTGAGATGATTGGCTGAGCTCACATCTGTAGTGCTGCATTTGGGATTTTTTCCAGCACACTGAGATACATCACTGATGACTCTGGGAAATTACCTCACAATTTCATTTGAAGAGCCAGGGAACTATGCCCTTCTTCAGTGTGCTTACAGAAGCTACTCAGAACATGCTTTTTTCTTTGCTGTTTTGTATTAAACCAGTATCCTCTTTAAAACTACAGTGTCAGTATTGTGTAGCAGGTGGCAGTTTATAGTAGAGCTGTGTGCTCTCTGCTTTCTTATAATGTGGTTCCAACGGGATCCATCTCACTAACCTTGATTGGTTATCTTTTAAAGAGACTTTAGTATATACTACTAGATGAGGATCTATGATAGGTGAACCAGAGTGACTTCAGTTTTGTACTCAAAGTTGTTAGAATTCCATTTCTAAGAATACCCTGCCTGTTAGTGCTGCTCTGAAATAGTGTACAAAGAAGAGGGAAACATCGGTTCAGGGATGAACTTGGACACTAGGGCACTAGAGTGCATGGCTGAGAGATTCAGCAAGCATGCCTAACTTGAGGAATTAGTGTTAAAGGTTTAGTTTTCAACAGAGGTGTAAATTACCTGATTTAAGAAGGATCTGTAGTTATACTTACCATTTTATACAAAGGGATAAAAGGTTTATTAGGCTTAGGCTTGTTTTCCTGCTTATGAATTAGACATGGTGGAGAATTCCCTTTGCAGAAGTAGTTTGCTGTAGAAGTTGAAACTTCGAGAAAGCTGTTTTTAAGGGAACGTTTCATTTGTTTAGTGTGGCTGTGGGTTTTCTAAAATTCAAACTTTGAACATGCAATATCATTTCAGGAATAGGTATAAAATAACTGCTTTAAACACAAATAAGTTTCCATATATATGCCTTATTATGTGTAAAATCCTGTATAGCAGTTCAGACAAAAAAGACACCATAAATCAAATCTTTCTAGGAATGTGTGCAATTACCAACGCAGAAAAGAAGCTGTACTTGAATCAGATAGTGACATTTTTTTAAAGAAGAGTATTCTTTTAATCAGCTGGCTATTCCTTTAACTGTTTGGATCGGATAAAATTCAGTTTCTAGCGGATGAATTAAGCTTTTCAGCTTCATTGCAAAGGTAGTCAATTCATGTACTAAGAGGTAATTGTAAAATGTAGACATTTGTGATAGCATCAAGGCATAGTATACTTTGGGGTGGATAACTAAATAAAAATGTAACTGGAATACTATCTGATAGATAGGTAGGCTAGACTTTTACTGGTGTGATATTGCGAGGACATTGAAGGATATAAAAATAATTTGTGAAATTATCCATTTGGATAATCTTTGTTTTCTGTATCTTAGAGATATATTTCACATGTGTGTGCATCTCCGTTCCTAACGTAGCTTCTATCTTGCCAGGCCTTGTATATACAGTGCTGCTGCTTCATCCTTTTGCAGTCTCAATGAGGACAATGTGCTTTTCCCAACGCATCCTTAAATAACACAAACTCCCTGCCAAGATAATGGCATTTATGATAAAAAATATTTTCGTTTCTGTTGTTTATCGGTGCTGAAATATACCACTCGTAACTTAGAGGGAGGAGAAGACAGCTGGATCTAGAAATTAGAATAGGTGCCTCAAAATGTTACCCTCCCTGTGCCCTGTCGGAGGCAGCCAATGAGGGTAGATAAAAATGGTTTTTCTAGGCAGTGTAGGTTTTGTTGGTTAAATCTAGTTTGTCGCCATTTTTGCATAGTTCTCAACTTCTGAATAATTTCTCTTAAATTTTACTTTTTTCAGCTTTAGTATAGCAGGAAGTTGTTCTTTGTGTATGTGTTTTTTAGGAATAGAAAATTGATAATTCTCTTGAATTTCTAATGTCCTTTACTATAGATTATATTATAATTACATATTGTAATTATTATATGTTATGATTGCTTATAACTATTATATTGTAATTATGTATTATATTTATTATAATATATTTTCCAAGGTTGTGCAAAATTGGAACTCCTTTACACAGCTTTCACTTAAAAAGGCTTTTTCCGTCTTTAAACAAATATCCTGTGAACAAAACATTTCTGAAGAAAAATATGGTGATTTTCTTTGGTTTTCACTGAGTTTCAGTTTCTCATAACATATGCATAACTGTCTGATAAGGATTATATTTTAAGTTAAATATCAAATGATCTCAGTATTCAGAGCATCTGAATTATGATGATGATGATTCCTTGACAAATTAGTGTAGTTAGAGAATTGTCATGTAATATTCCTTATGTTTCTTTACTAGAAATGGAAATAGGAACCATGTAACTTGTCTTATCCTTTAAACTGTTTTCTTATTCCTATTTAATGTGAAGCCAGAGGGCACTGTTTTTCATACAATACAAAAATGTGTAGCTATTTCAATTTGGGGTAAAGGTCTCACATGGATTCACAGTACTGTCAGTGTAGTGAAAAGTTTGGACTGTGGATTTTAATGTGCATTTCTTCATGCAGAAAATCTGCAAATTTTTTGACTCGAAATTAAATTACTCTCTCAGAGTATTAGGAAAGCCAAAAATCTGAAATCAGTGTGGTGCCTGTTTATTAGCTCAACTTGAAAATAACGTACTGCTAGCAGAGACAGTGTAATGTTAAGTAAAGGCACTGTCGTGGAAACATCTTGTTTAGCTTCCTTTTTTCCTTCGATACTTCCTTTGTCCTGAGAATAGCTACTAGTTTATATATATATTAAAAAAAAAAAAAAAAGGTGGGAAAATTCTACTCTCTGGATGTCTCTTTAACTTATCTAGCTACACTAATTGCCTTCAGCACAGAGTAATAGCCAGGCTGTAGAAGTTAGACTGGACCTCTCTCAGATGTCTCTGGAGTGTTAACATGGTTCTGAAATCTATGCTCTTTCCCCTAAGCTCCTCGCCCCAAGTCTTACTGTAAACCCTCCATTTTCTCTTTGATTTCCACCTTTCGCTCTGTCTTTCCGTCTCTTATTCTACCTCAGCTTTTTATTTTGATTACCTTAGTTATCCTGCGTCAATAAGGTAAGACTATATGAGAATATTTTGGTTAACCGCAATAAGCAAATGCCAGAGCTCTTCTCCTAACTGGCATTGTTTATGCAACATAAACCACTAATCCGTGAGGGAATTTATTTGAATGTATTTTAAATTCCTGCTGGAGCACTTCCTAATCTTAGCCAGGCCTCCTTCGTGAGGGAGAGAGGAGCAGGCTACACGCTTTCACACCCGCATGTGAAAAAGTGTTTGTCTTGTTGTGTAATAGGCCTAGTGCCTGTAATATACAGCATTCTTGCAGTAAATACCATCTGTGGTTGTGAAATTTCTCTACTTCTACGTCTGAACTAGCCACAAAAGCCTCTTCTTACTTTGTGTATTTGTCTTTTGTTTCCATTGTCAGTTGTTACCAAAATTTCTTCAAGGAGTTCAGTGAGGAGGTTGCAGGGAGGGCATGGGAGTCTGAGTGAGGAAGGCCAGTTTAGAATCAATTCTTCACACAACCCCACTGAACACGAACACAGTTGGAGAGCATAAAAATCCTGTGTAACAACTGGGAAGGTTACCAAGTCAAGAAATTGTTAGTAAAGGCTATGTTACAGAGTTATTTTTTAAAATATTTTCCTGAAATTTTGATGTTGTTTCATGCTTTATATTAAATTGCAAAAGTGTTTTGAGGGTTGTTTGGCCTGTATCAGGGTGTGAGTCATGAAGTTGGCTTTGTCTAGCTTGTGAACTGTGGGGGGGAGTTAAGACAGAGCTATATTTAGGAGTATCAACTGATGTCAAACTGTGGAGCACTGCTAAACAACAGTGTTAAAGGGGCAGCACTGGATAATTTAGGCTCAAAGTTTAGATTGAAGTGATTTACCATTTAGTCAAAAATTTTAAAAGCTGATATTTACTAGAAATATTCCTCTGCAGAGGTTGCAAGCCAAGCAGTGTGAGTTTCAACTCCATTTGAAATTATCTAGTAATAGCTATTCTAATTTAATTGTCAAAACTGTATTGAAAATAGCAAGCATATATAAAACTCTTGGTTTCACTTTGCATGTTTCAGAATCTAAATTTGTTATTTATAAAAAAATTGTTTACTTCTAGTTAGAGGTAGATAAGGGTCAGGTTTGAGGAGCTGTTACTACTGAGGTTTTGTCTTAAGATGCAGAACAGCTGCTGACTCGACTTGACTGCATTTTGAAACTTTGCCATTAATATCTGGAACCAAAATTAGGTACCTTTTTGCAAATAATTAAGACTGAAAGAAGTATGGTTCTTTTCTAACTTTTCTTGCTCCCTACTACCTAATTCTCTCCAGGGAGGTCTGTTACGTATTTGGGAAAATTCAAGCCAATGATTTTAAAAAATGGGAGGCTCTATTTTCCAAGACTGTTCCTCTTTTATAACTGTCATGGACTCTAGGTAGTGGTTTTTGTGAGGTTTTGCATTTGGTAACCTTCCTTTGCGTGGATGTCTTTTGGGAGATAATTCACCTAATTTGGTAGTGAGCATTTTATATTGCCATCTTTGTTTCTGGGCCTGTCTGTGTGAAGACAGTGAGATTACAATAAGAGCATTGCAGTGAATTTAAGGACCCTGGCTGAGATGTGAGTCAAAGCTTTTCCTTATAGAGTGGAGATTATTTCTGTCATACTAATGACTTTGAAGCAGGCAGGTTTTTCACAGGCACTTGGGGTTGTTTTAAGCACACTAATATTAACTTGAATGTGGGCAGACCTGAGCCAAGGCAGTGTTCTGGTCGGGAAACAGAAAAAACACACTTGGAATGTATAAATTGCAGTTGTTTAAGTTAATGTATGGGGAAGAAATAAGTTGTTCTGTTACTGTTATTTTAAGCTTCGTTATCTAAAGTATCATCATTGCCAACTTTGACAGAAGTCTGTTTCGATGACTAATTGAATTTCTGACACATAATATTGAGCAATATTAAATATTCATTTAAATACTTGGTGTTTTCCAAGTGTCATATATTAAGATTTGTACAAATCATGCTTTATGCAATATTGCAGTAGTAGGTCAACCACTGTCAGTGGTATGACTGTAAACCTGTTAATCTAGATGAAAATGTGAACCTGCTGGTAGTTCTTGTTACAGCAGTTATTTCACTTACGTATCAGCAAAGACATTCAAACTCATTAGTCTGCCACAGCTGTTGAGGACAAGGAAGTTGAAAGCATATGTGATGAATTCTGAGGACAGTCTACGTATCTCATTGATGTAAAGAGCTCTGTACTGAGAAGCTTTCAAAACGGGGCCTAAAATGTTTAGAATCTGTATAGTTACATTTTTCTGAGCTTTTCCACAGAAGACGAATTGTTACGTGATGTTCAAAAGCAAGTTCTCAGAGAAGTAGTACTTACAAAGACTAGATTCCTGTGGACTGGTGTCCTTAAAATCCTCAGCTTCCATCTAACCTCTGACTGTGCTGCAGTTGTGCATGTCCCAGTTGGCCAGTCGGGATGCACATGCTGGTCACCAGGCAGCCACTTCCAAGCAGGATGTATAATGATTGTGTTTTGCCTGCCTTTTTTTTTCAGTGAGCTTACCAATTTTGGTCTCCCTTCAGTACTTAGCCGTTGATTTTACATAACTTGTGGAAACTTAATTATATCTGGACTCTCTCCTCTCTCGCTGGTAAACTTAGTGGAAGTGACAACATGTTTAAAAGTTGTTGAGGGGAGACTGTGTGATTAGAGGAGTTGCGTTTACTTTGGAAATGAGACTGAAAACATACTCCATTTTTAAGATTCTTTTGTGTATATAATCCCATCAGGAAGTATGACTTACTGTGTTGGAAACATTGCTTCTCAATCAAAAAAAAATTATTCAAGTAATCAGCCGTTTTTAGCAGAAGGGCTTTTCATTTGTGTTAGAAAAGGATCATCTACCCAGAACTCTTCCAAAGCATTGAGGGCTGATACCCAGCGGTGGCAAATGGCCGTGTTTCTTTTGTTCAGCAAAGCAGCTGACGTTCTGTTTAAGGTTTTGCTTTGTCTTGAAGCAGCAGCCAAGCCACTGCTCTTGCTCGTGGGTGATACATGAGACCGCATCTGTGGACTCTTCTGCTTAGTCAGCATAGCGGCAGCCAGACCGCGCTGGTATCTGAGGGGGCAGCGATGGGGCGTGGAGACAATATAACTTGATTTGGGAGCCTGAGGTGTTAGCTGCACTTTCTACGTGGATGGGAGGGGAAAAAAGTTTTCAACTATTTTTATAAGGTGCTGATTGTTAAACCTGTATTTCTGACCGGCTTCATCATGTCAGTGTGATTAATATGCTGATTTGCCTTTTCTTGGACAAGATGGCAGAAGCAGTGTCTCTTAGAAATATATTCATGCTGTTTTAGTTGAGAGAGTGAAAACTGTGTGAGAGGGAGTATTGCCTTTTTATTTACTCTGTTGATTTATTATCCTGAAATGACTCACCCAGAGCTTGACAAGTGCTGGTGCTGCGAAGCCAGAAGTGAGAGCAAGCTTTCTCTTCTTTGATGGCAACTGGCTGCTACATCATCCCAGCTGTATTTGTGATGGTGTTCTTAGGCTACCATTTGCGGTGGGGTCTCTTCCTTTTATCCTCTAATGCAAACAAAACAATGAGCGGTGTTTAATACTGTTGAAAAGGAAATGGAACACTGAGGGTTTTCCAGATGTGGAGATGTTAAAGCTCCGAGCTCCCTTCCTGGTATCTTTTGTCTGTATGAAGCTCGTGGCTGTTGTTAACAAATGAAGAGAGGATGTTGTCATTGGATGTAGACTGATGGCATGTAAATGAAATTAAATATTTTTAGTTACTTTTTTGCAAGGGGACATTAAAAAAAAATATCAAGATCAGTTCTATTTAATTCCTTTTCTCCATTTTGAAGTAGAGGAACGTTTTAAAGCCCAACTCAGTTACGTGTTCTTCTGTATGAGTCTTAGGAATTCTCGTATCTTAGGAATGATCTGTATATTTATTCCCATTTTCTTCTTGACCTAGGACTAATAAAAGTTACTATGTTGCAATATTTTAGGAAGTCAAAGTTACATGGACTACAAATTACAGTAATAACTCTCAATGATACGTTAAGTGACGCAATAAGAAATTAGAGGGGAAATGGTAGTCTTTTTTCCTTTGGGGAAAAAAGCTTAGGGGGATAAGGAGTAACAGTCTTGATATTTAGGTGGAGATTTTTATGTTTTAAATGAACATGTCTTTGGTATGTTTCATTTACACAGATACAGACTGCCAGAATTACTTAATGTGAAGTTGACTTGTAAAATTAATGATTTTATTTTTTTTTTTTAATCACTGTGACAGAAACCTATTTTAACTGGAATAATGAAGAGCTAGCAGAATATTTTCTCCAGAATTATATTATTTTGTATCTGTTAGGTACTTTTGTCAGTGATTAATGTGAACGTTTTGAAATAACTTTCTGGAATTCCTTCTTTACTTTTCGCTAAAAATTTGTCACTATTCTAGCTAGATTTTATTTGATGTGCTTGGAGCATATCTCCACCTTTCAATCTGAGCTCAATATTAATGGCCCAGTCATAGGATTTTGTGTGTCAGTAACTTCTTTATTCCATTTGAATGCATTTTCAATTTATTTTGGAATTGATTTTGCTATTAGACTGGTGCATGTGATAAATAACTGATTATCAATAGCTTCCTAGGGTGTTGATGTAACAGGTGTGTTTAAGGCATCCACTGTTCTCTCTCATGCCATCTACACTCATTATGTCAGATAGCCCCAATCCGAGGCATTGGAAAGGTGCTTTCTTTTGTTAGAATCTTTCATTTGATTCATCATTCCCCGAAATATTGCTTATAACTACTAGTGACCTATTTAAAGGTTTCTTTTAGTTTGAAGTAGAATTTTATATTATTCTTTAATTTATTGTATTTAAAATAAACATCAACCTCTGCATAATGTAGGCTGAAATGATCCATTCCTCGTGGTACTTTGGAACACTTTAAGCCATATTTTCCAAGGCAACAAAATAATGAAGCAGAAATCACTTACAGGCAAATGTAATGGAGTGTGTGTGGGGTGCAAGCGTGTGTCTTTAGAGGAGAGCATCAGGCATTGAGTCTGGTCTTGAAAAATAGAATTTTAATTAGTTACTTGCATGTTTCACAAGTTAACGGGATAAGTGGTCAATGACTCATTAGGGCATTTCCCACAGGATATTGTACCTGTTTTTCAATTGGTGTGCTGCTTCTACCTGGGATGTCTGAAATATCTTAGTAACTGATTAGTCTGTTGTAGTGTTTACCTGATGTACTGAATGATAAAGGCCTCATTCTTTTTTTTTTTTTTTTCTTAGCTGTTGAATTGTAAATCAAGTATATTGGGATTCTACAGTTAAACAAATTCTAAAATCCGCATGAGGATGGACAAAATTTAATGAGCTTTTAAACTAACTACCATTGTCTTTTGTAATTGGCACTTCGAGTAGTAGATTCTGAATTCCCCGTGTACCTAGGGTATGTAATGCAGATCTTGTAGCAATATGTTCATGTAGTTTTTTCTAGGCAAACACGACAAAAACCTCCAAGAATTCCACAGATTAAAATTAATCCTTGTAAGATCAGTGCCTGAAGCCCTCATTAATTTTAACACCACTTATAATTGATTCTGGAAAGTAACAGATGTTACTTATATTTTATAATCTTCAATTTAAGAAAGCAGTATATACATGAAATCTGCCCCTTTGCACGACACTTTACTAAAACTGAGTAAAACCTAAAATGGCATTTTCTCTTACTGGTTGGTTGGTTGCTAGACTATGATATAACTAGTCTGATTTATGAAGAAATTATTTTATATTCTTGATCTATTAGCTGAAATTAGTTATTTTCTCTGTTGTGGGAAGTGTTTGGTCAATAAATTAGAAGAATTCAGTTTGGTTTTGTGCTCAAAACCCTAATGAACTTTAGATCTTCACTTCCATCTTACCTCAAGTGCTCTCATAGAAATATTAAAATAGTGTTTGGGGTTTTACGTCTTACAAGTGTCTGCCTAAAAATAAATATTGAACTTTACAACATTTTTAAATAGAAAGGCTTTGCCTCCAACTCCTCTCCTCTAATGTTAAACACTTTTCATGCTCAATCCAACAGAGCACAATTGATTCAGTGCTTCCTCTCTCAGCCTCAGGCTACTGCCTACTCCATCCCTGCCTTCTGAAGTTCTATATACATTTCAATGTAGGTGAAATAGTTTAAAAACATTTCAGTAAAGTGAGAAGTGATTGTTTGGATTAATACTTCTGTTAAATAATCTATATAAAATAGAATCCGGTTTTAATAGATTTTCAGAACAGAGCATGTGTACATAGCTAATGTTATTAATGGTGGCCCTGCAAAAGAGTAGAGTTGCAATTTCTCCACTTTTTTTTTTTTTTTTCTAATATAGCTATTATGATGTATTCAGTGAGCCACAGAGGTTTGCTTTAAAATATTTTGAATTTTATCCTCTTTAATGTCTAGAATATAAGCAATATAAACTGTGTCTTTGCTAGAGGACTGCTGGAACATAATTTTTCTTGTTCTTCTGTTACTTGGAGGGTGAAGAATCTTAGATCTTTTAGTGTAAGTTCCTTTTGCAAACTTAATCAGGTATTAATATCAGGTTCAACATTTTCTTGGGTTTTGTTGACATTTTTTCCTAGATAAAATTTATTATCAATTTCTAATTACATACAAAACAGCTTTATGAAGGGTCAGTAGCCCCATCTTTTTCTGTCTTCTGCAAGGCAGATGTCAACATTATAGCTGAAGTCTTGGAGAATTTCAGTATAGGAATTACAACCAAAAGAACTTTTTTCTTTTTTTTTTTTACATACTTTTCTCATTGGAGTAGTAGAAGTCATCAGTAACTGACTAGCATGTGTTTATCTGTACTTCCGTAGGAAGTTCCGTATAAATTCAGCTAATCTGCTTTCCAGTACAGTATGCAATTTAGTAAATGTTCTTTCATGAATAAATTCATTGCTACTAATAAAAATTCCTAATAAATCATTATTTCAAAAGACTTTTAGATTATTAAGATAAATATGTTGACACAACCATTCCTAAATTCCATTTGTTTGGGACAACTGTGCTGAACTGCCTCTGAAGTTTTGCTAGTCATTTAAAAAAAACCCAACATGTAAATTCAGATGTGTTGCTGTCAGATCAAATTAAAGTCATTTATTCAAAGCAATTATAAATCTAATATTTGATTTGTGTTTCAGAAACCCTTGAAGAGTTTTATATGGTGCTAAATGCTTTCCACATGCCCTGATGGAAGTATTAATTTGATGTACAGGGTAACTGAAGTGAGCTCCAGTGCCTATGTGGTCACATTGTACAAAGATCTGTCCACATATTTACTGTTCAGTTTCGCTGCTTTCAAGTGACATCAAGTCGAGCTGGTGTGTGGAAAAGAATTATAATGTGTGGGCTCAAACAAAATAAATTATATGTATACTGCTGAGTGTACATACTTTTATAAAACAATAAAAGGTGTACTGTTTAGTGCCTTTATCAAGAATGCTTTACAGTTAAAGGAATAAAGATGTATTTTTTTACACACTCTCCCCTTTTTTTTTTTATTGTGAAACTAGGAGGGCATTGATATGTAAAGAGGAATGAGGGCAGGTTGCAGATCTAAGCATGAACTTTCTTTCTAAATCTCTGCTAAAATTGTTTATCCATAACTGTTTAAAACCCGGGATCGTTTACTTTAGTTTTGAGCTCCAGAAATTAGTATAGCATGACAAATGAAATATTTTTTTAGCATAAGAAAAACATCATTATCTGAAAAACTTTCATCTTCTATATTTATTTGCCTCATTAAGCAACTTAAGGAAATCAGTATTTCATTTTAACTACACCTGTTTGTAATCTCAGAAGTCAGATGTGGAATGGTAACTGATTTGGGTTTTATTCTGTTTACTTTAAGGTAAATTTGTGTTTTAGTAAGCAAATTCCTGACTCAGCTTTGGTGTCTGCTTTTTCACAAAGACTGAACGCAGGTAGATCTCTATCCATCCACTTAATTGTTTTAAACATAATACTGTTTAATGCAAAATGTTTTCTTAAGAGTTTCCTTGAAACTGTTTTTAGTCTAGTCTGAGAAAAGTATAGGAAAGTTCATAATTACAATTATCAACTCAATCAACAGTTAGAAAATGTGTATTACCATGCAGTCTTAATCAAATGTAGGGTATTTTTTTCCAAAGGATCTCAGTAGAAGATAAATGTTGCTGTGTACTCATTATATGTTTTCAATGCTCTTCGCAACTGTAATCTTGGAGTAGGAGACTTTAGTGGAACATGCTATGAGATCATATGCTTTTCTTGCCGTTCTTCTAAAAAGACAGCTTTGTTCTCTCTTTTTCCTAAAAGAAGATGATGGAGTGCCCTAGCACTTTTTCATCTTTTACTCCTCTAATTTAGTAGGAAAGCATTGAGTTTTCTCTTGTGTCAAAAGTTGCTTATTGCATTTCATGTCTTATCGCATGATCGCGTCCTTTGGGGAGAAAGAATTTTGTTATAACATTATTAATCATACTGCTGAGTTTATTCTCCATCTGATCAGAAAGTTATGTTCAATTTGCCCTCAAACTACTGTGACCCTAAAAGTAAAGTTTTATAATGAAAGTTTAACTTAACACCTTTGTACTGAGAAACTGAATTCGTGTTTCTGCGTGTTAATCTCTAGCACATATTTGGATAGAACTTGTTTCTTTGAAATTCATGAAAAAACTGGGACAGAGGCTTCTATAGTCTGTTGATTACTGGTGATTTTTAGAGATTCAGCTCAAAAAAACAGATTGGGAAAGAGGAAAGGAAATACAAAATGTTGAATTAACTTTTTCTATGAAATGATTGGAAAGTACTGAGTACAGCTGAAACCATGCACATATTTTACAATATTCTGTTTTCCATACAAGCAATTTCACTTGCCTCAAAAGCAAGTAAGAACAGTTGAGGGGGAAGTGCACAATTATGGATGAGTAGAGGAGGCTCACCGGCAATCTGTGCTAACATGTGGTCTGTATTATGGAAAAAGTTGATGAAAACTCAACTAAAATGTGGTCTGTGTCTTGATTTACATTCCCTTCCCTTCCAGAAACAGTTTCTAATATAGAAAGGTCAAGTTCTGCCCTCAGATGTCTCTGTGCAGTGCCCATGAGACTCAAGAGAAACATGCTTAAAATCTGAGGCGATAACTGTATAATACAAGGTATTCTTAAACCATAGGAGCTACTTGTCCAAAGTCCCTAAAGTTACCATCATTTAATCTCAGTAACTCGTGAAAGGTTTTTTGATTCCTCAGATATAAAAGGCATACTATTGTAACCAAGTTTAATCCTACCAAAAGCCAGTTTCCTCTTGCAAAATCCCTCTTTCTTCTTTGTTTTTCTTCTTTTAAAAAAAAAAAAATAAAAAAAATTAATTAGGGATAGTAATGGGAGGATGGAGGCTAATGCTTAAAATGTATGTGGAAACAGTGAAGTAATATTAGTCATCCTAATAGGTAATGGTGTGCTAATGGTATAATCTTTTCTAGGCTTATGCTAGCTTTTGGAAAAATGAGAATTCTGTGGATAGATTCGAATGAGAATGATGATTGGTATGGAGTTATTTTCAGATTTTTTTTAATGATTTTAACATTTGGCAAATACATTTTGCCTTATTGTTTGTTTTAGTTGACCTGTAGCCTACTTACTTAAAGGAGAAACTGGAAACATCTAAGAGCCAGTCACGTTTTTAAGGTGGATTTGTGAATTTATTTTCTCATACATATTTTTTAAAGCACCTTTTAGATATACTTCTTTTGAAATGTCTCTCACTAGAGTGGAAAAAATAAGTATTTGTATTACTGCTCAAAGAAAATTGTAGAGGTCTTAGTCTGATTGCACACTCGCTTTGAAGCAAAAGGCACGTGCTCATGTTAAGTTTTCAGATTCTGTAGATTAACAAAAGTTTACATGACAGCTCCTTTCAGATGAGTTACAAACGAGCTTAAGTGGTCTTTCTTCACTGATACATAGTGCAGTGCATGGAGTATTTAAAACAGCATATTGTAAAGTCTTAATCTTTCTGAACAAACAATGTTAATAAGAAATGGCGTATTTCAGTGGAGACAGAGACTTACTGAGAAGATTAACACTAAGTTTTTTGATTTAGTTGGTTTCTTACAGTGTTAGTCCAAAACTTAACATGTTTCCTTTCCAAAGCAGCCAAAGATTCTTAAGTGGTGGTATCATCAGTGAGACAAGATAAATATCCACTGAGCTAATAATGTGCCAAGGCTTGTAACAGTGTGGCAAAAGTTGAAATTTAAACAGCTTTCATTCTTTGTTTGATTTTTCACACTGCAAACGAAATTATTTCCTTATCTGATCGAAAAAGTTATGTGTGGTGGTGGTGTCTGCTTCACTTTTTTGCATCTTGAAAGAGCATGACATGATAAATCTTCCTACATCAAGGACAACTAATTACATGTATCTTGAAATTGATCTATTATGTGTTCAGGTCTTTGTAGCTGAATTCAGCAGGAAAAATGTACTTTATCTTTAAAGGCAGCAAAATTACTGTCTAAGGTGTAGTGGTTACTGGCAAGACACAGAAGTGAAAAGTAAATGGAGACTTGTCTTAAGTCTCCTACTCGTTTTGAACATTTTAGTCGTGATGTCCTTATCTATTTTTACCATTTAGTTTCTATCCTATGGTAAAAACACCAGTGATACAAGTAGGTATATAGTTGCTTTCGTATTCTTCTAGGGCAAGGAATAGAAAGGACACAACAACAAAAGTGGGGCTTGTGTAAATTTCGCATTTCTCCATCTGTGGAATGATTCTCCCAGCTATACACCCACCATAAGGGAGTAACTTGTAAATGGCAGTAAACTAAACTTGGAAGGTCTTTCTTACCGTCATCTCACAGGCTTTTAATGAGTTCCTTGTCTGTTAGGAGGAAGTTTTATTTTAAACCTGCAGTTGACAATTACTGTTGAAATTAACTTCAATACTTTGAAATGTTTATTGTTGGTCACTGTGAATGATTTGTCCTGATAACCTGAATATAGTCTGTGTAAAGTGAAAGCAACTGGTTACATTTCTATGAAAATGGACAATACTTTTAATATACACTAGCAAAAATCTGTTTGATAAGCAGTTACCTGCGGGATTGGCTTCTTTAAGACAAGAGAGATAATTTGTAACCTTTTGAAAATTCTACCTCTGCACAACCTATGAAGTTTTGCCTCTTTCTTTTAAAGGTAGTATCATGTTAATAGAACTAATGCTACTCCTCTGGGTGTTTCCATCTGAGTGTTAAGTTTTGTAAAATTACCTTTCTTTCAGTGAAGTCCTTGGCCCTTAGACAGAGCCCTGAAGAGTGGTACTTTTCAGTGCCTCTTGTTATTCAAATCCAGTTGAGTTCAGGCACTATGTTTCTTTATTGACAAGTAGTATGTGGGAATGCTTTTTCAAAACAAAAATATTATTCTGCAGTAGGAGCAAAGGATTTAGATGATGACTTTAAGAAAAAAAAAATCCGATATCATAGTTACTCTCAAGTCTCATGGTATCCCTTGGTAGGTTTGATTTTAGAGCATAGCTAGCTTGCTTTGCAGTTCTCTACACTGTGTTCTCTTTAATCCAATGGGACTATGCATAAGAAAAAAATTGACTTAAAGTAGTAACTGTTTCATAGATCGGGCTCTTTGCTTTACATTATCTAATCTATAAAGGTGGTTTGACTCCTGACTGGGAAGAAATGGCTTTGCTACCAAGTACAATGTTAGTAGTAGTGTTACACGGTACGTAGCCGTGTAGTATGTGATATTTCTGATAAGGAATTTTTAATAAACTCTTGCATCTTTGAAGTTTACATGCTCCCCTGAAGAGTCAGAATTCAGCATTTTGCTTTGTATAGAAATTAGGTGACACGCTACAGGAAGGGTTATTAAAAAGAAGCAGTTTTCCTGATGGAGTTAATACTCACGTTTAAAGATTCTTATAGATATTTTTAATGCCCACTTCTCTTAAAAGAAAAGCAATGCAGAACAAACTCCCTACCAGCAGTGTGTGTATTTATTTGTATGACAGGATACATACTTTGTAAACTAGATTGTTCTTTGAGAGATGACTATTAAATATACTTGCAATGCTTTTTTAGTATTTCGTTCTTTAAGCTTACCTAAACCAAATGAGCAGTAGTTTGTCACACCTTCCTTTTTCTAAGCAGTTTTTTCTTACCTTTGGTACCTTTCTTTTTGAAAATTATTGTACTACAAAAAGAAATGTGAAGTAAAATACATGTCTTATAATGATGTCTCTGTTCAAGGACTGAGCAGGAAAGAAGCGATCTTAAAATGGGAGGCTTATTTATAAGCTCAAGTATTTAAAATATTAATACACATTTGAGATCTGTGATCTCGTTTGTGTAAATTTCGGTGGGATGAACAGTGAATTTAAAATTTATGTATCAGCATAATTAGTAGAATTCTTCTATTGCCGTGTCATGTGGTACTTTTAAATTAGTTGTTTTACATCTTCCTCTGATATTTTTCAGAAAGTATATTAGCAGTTACTTACTCATAACCAAATTATGCAAAATTTGTCCAAGAACCTTAAATCTTTACGGATTTTTTTGCCAACATTTGTTACTAAGATTTTGTAAATTGAATAGATCCATCGGGGTGGACACTGCTCTGTGCTAGCTCACGTAGTTAAGCAATTAAAACACTCAGGTTGTAAGCCTAACAGACTTTCATGAACTCTGATAATTTTTTATTTTTAGTGTATTATTGTTGCCAGACACTAGTATAATTGATGTGCAATTTTTTCTTCAAATGTGAAACAAAAGAGCAGAGAGCTTTCAGTTTTCTCTGTGGTAGTGAGAGTACAGTAACATGTTAAGAAGAGAGTAAGTCTAGCTGAAGTAAAATTTGGTAACTTGATTTCTCAGGTTTACATTACATTGTGAGAAGAAGCTGTTCACCTCCCACTGTAAATCATTTTCCTTTTACCAGCTGGAGAAGATCAAAATAAAATGGACCCGTCCCTTCTCTCAGTCCCTGGTGGTGATGATGATCCAGCATTTGTTTTTTATTCAAACCACATGTTGAATAAGTGAAAAAGAGGAAATACATGCTGGTCATAGGTCAGGTGCGACACAAAGTTTATACAGATTTATTTTCTTAGTAGCATCTGCTATCCTGCATTTAAAGCCGCTGAATGTTGTTCTGCTTCCCGTTATTTTGAGGCAGGTTTTCTTAAATACTGACATTTTGGGGTTTGGCATATCCTACAGGCCAGACATTCAGCCTTTGGAGCTGTAGAAAAGGCCTGATTCTGCACATGATAATTCTGCAGCAAACTGACTCTTCAGAATCTAAACTCCCCCATGATCTCATAGGGTGGAAACTGACCCTCTTTGTTTCTGGCCTCAAATAAAGAAGACTAAGCCAAAAATAAAAACCTGGAAAAGTATTAGGGTGGTCATGGGAAGCTGGGGTTAAGAACTTTTCTGCTTATGACTACAGGAGCAGGTACGAGAGAATGAGGAATGAGCACAAATATCCTGCAATCTACAAATGCAAATTTAATTTTTAAGCAGGTACAGCTTATGAGCTAAAGGTTTCCATTTACTTGTAATAAGTTACATGTGCATTTAATTTATGTTCCGTTAGAAGTACTGCAATACTCATTGCTTGCCATTGAAGGAGAATTGGGAAAAGTGACTGTATATATCAACATCAGCTTTATTTGTTGTCTTTATTACTCAGACACTTCTGGTAGTGTTTTTATAGGTCTGATTAAATTCTGAATGATGTCCTGTTGGTTAGGAATTTGAAGGCAGTAATTTCAAATTGTCTTTAATGTGCCAGGCGGCCAAAACTACGTATGCGTTTACAGCAGCTATTTTGCAGATTTATAGCTAATTTTTTTCCTGTATTTTTTTCTTATCACTACAATTTAAGCTCAGTTTTCTACAGCTTGCCTGCATTATAAAATATATTAGGATTAGAATTAATAGCTCACTCTGTGATAAATTAAATTTTACAAGATTCAAGTTGCAGACAAGGGGAATCCCAAATGGGTATAAGGGAGGTGGAAGTGAGTGGGGAGGAAACAAAAAGTATTCTTCACAATAAGAGTAATTAAGCACTGGAGGAGCTTCCCGACAGAGACTGTGCAGTCTCTGTTAAAGGATTTTAAAACTTGACTGGACAGGGCCCTGAGCAACTTGATCTGACTTTGGTGTTAGCCCTGCTTCGGGGTGGAGGTTGGACTGGATGACCCTTGGAGGGCTCTTGCAGTCTGAATTTTTCAAAATTGAAACCACCAAAAAGTAATCTGAACTGTACAAAGGATTGGAGATATTAGAAGGGGAAAAAAGTCCTCAAGTTCTTTCTGTTCTTCAGAGTTAGAAACAGGCCTGTTTAAAATACTGACAGAATGCCGTGGGAACTGTGAGACTAAATATCAAATGTCACACCAGAGACTTGAGTACTCCGATGATGCACAAATGTTTTAACAGATACTTAATATGAACAGTGAGGAATTTTTAATCTGATTTTTGCAATTAGAATAATTTCAGCTTTTTTTAGGTTGATGATCATGTCTTTAGTCTCATTTAATATGACGGTGATTGTTTCTTGTTTTGCTTTTCTTTTTCCGATTTCTGTTAGGAATAGGAGGCCTGCAAGATTTTGTGTTAAAGTCTGCAACGTTGTCAACGTCGCCGGCTTGTCCACCATTTACACCTCTCAACTTTGAAGCTACACCAATTGTGCGGGTAGCTGTTGAACCGAAACATCCCAGTAAGTTTAAAAGAGAATGGAAACGGTAATGCACATTTAGTGAGGTAGCAATGCACCTTCCCACCCTTAGTTATTTGGCTAGTTTATGATCTGTCCACTGAATCGGAGAGTGGCTCAGTATAAAATAAATATATATGTTGCCTAGAGGGCCATACTTGAATTCTAGCTGGCTACCTCATGTCTCAGTAGGTGAAGAGATACAGAAGACCTTGTTGGTCAGACTTAACTGTTCCACAAGTAAGACACTATGTGAAGGTAAAGGTTCAGCACCTCTTTACTGTGAAGATGAGCTTGTATTCGGGTTTTTCACTCCTACTGACGTTCTCTTATGCTACATCATTAAGCTCATGGTACAGTTTTGCAGTACTGCTTCTAACTGATCACACCCCACCCCTCCAAGTGTAGTTTATCCCTGGATATATTCGAATTTCAGCCCAATTTCCATTTTTTTGTTGTGATGTTAGTAGAACCAAAATAACTGGCTTTCTGTTCAGTTACAAAATACTCATAAGATTACATGTTTTTTAGAAAGCAATTGAACAGCTTAGCAGCTTTTTGTCCTGTGTGTTTGAGTAACAGATAATCATATATTGTACATCCTGCATTTGTTAAAGCAGTTTTGCAAGTATTGGAAATTACTGGTTCTATTGAAAATGTTAAGGGAATGTAATTCTAGAACTGCTGACTGATTTTTGAGGTAATTTTTTTTCCTTAAGGAAATGAAGCTGTATCATTCTTACTCCATTGCTTATTTTCCCCTCCCTGGTCTGAATCCCTCCTGAATCTATGGCTTGAACTACTTGTGTTAAAGTGACAGAAGCCTCAAAGGTAGCTACACTTGCAAAAGTTTCTTGAAAAATGAGCTGCTGCTTCCATTAGTGAGTAGACAAGCGAAATGTGGCCATTGCACGGCCAGCTTGAAAGCAATCAGTTGTCCAGTGAGCTGCATATAGTCTGAAGGTGACCCTAGCACCTTCTGGCATATGGGTGCCTTGAATTTTCACAGCAAACTTACTTCAAAATTGCATCTGCTTATTTGGAAAAATGACTTAAATACAAATTATTTTCCTATGTATATTTCACAAAATTACTTCATGTCTTCACACTGATATCAAAAGCCTGCTGTATGGTTACCGTGAGCTCTAAAAGAACAACGAAAGAAAATCTGTTCATCCCTTTAGTGAGTTTCAATGTTCAAGACAAGGTTGAAAGTCTTTGTTCAATGGTGTTGAACATGTGAACTAACACTGTGGGTTTTCCACTTTTTGTTTTTATGACTGGTTTTCAAGGATGCTTTTCTATTATACCCTTGCAAGCTTAGCATTAAATATACAGTATCGTTTTTCTTTGAGTAGGCTCCAAGTGAGTGACAAGTTTAATGTCACTCTTCCTTCTGAATATGAATGTGCATTCCTAGAATGCCTGTGGGTATTCTTTACCCTATATGTAAAGTAAGAAAAAGGAATCATAATTAATTTTTTTAATCACATTAATTATGAAAGGCTGCTGACATGAGGTGTTTATGCATAGCTTTGATGTGATCGAGTCAAATTTGACTCAGCTGCAGTTGCTCATTCTCCATTAACTTTAAGGCAACTCTTTTTAAACAGCTACATTTTAGGGACAGCTGTGTTTTGTTTCACCAAAAAGCCCTCACATTCCTGATTTTTTTATTATTTTTTTTCTTCCCCTTTTCAGGTTGAAATAGCATTAAAGTTTTTCAGTGGCTTCCAGACAGTTTAAATCCTTCTTGTGCTTTATTTGCTCTTATGCCTTCTAAGTAATCCATATGGAATCTTTTTTGCTTTTATTTTAGAAATGTTAACATGTTATTATTTGTCTTTGGAGCGTTTTAAGCATTAGTAATTTGCAGATTGCTATGTTTATCCATGAAATATTGCAAAGAAATAAACTTTTTTACTGAAAGATGACTTTAAACAGTTGTAATATATAAGAAAGATTGTATCTCTTGATAATTTGTGAAAATGAAGAGTGGAATCCTGAAGTTTATAATCGCTTTGTATCAACAACAATCAATTTTTTTCATTGTTTGGAAGCTGCTAATTAGCCATATTTGTATTTAATTATATATACAAAGTAAAATAACGTAGTCTTAGTTAATAGCTTCCTTGTATTGTATGAGCATATAAAACAAAACAGTGCAATCCATTCAAATGTGTACCATGGTTATGATTGTATCATGTGAATTTTAGCATCAGTACATAAATTCTTGGTGACAAATTGCAAGTATAGCTTATAGCTTCAGTTGCTGTTCTTAAACCATACTGCTCTTTGTGACTCATAAGCAGATATTTGCCCACAGAAGGTTTTTGAGTATTCCTAAAAGACATATTTGTGTTTAGACTTCCATAAAAATGAGAATTACTGTTTCTCACTTGAATTATATCTTACTTCAAGTATTCCTTCTGCAATATTACTTCGTTAATAATACCTCATTTTGCCAGGTGATATGCCTCAGCTGGTCAGAGGAATGAAGCTTTTAAACCAAGCTGATCCATGTGTCCAAGTTTTAATCCAGGAGACAGGAGAGCATGTGCTAGTGACAGCAGGAGAAGTTCATCTTCAGCGTTGCTTGGATGACCTGAAAGAAAGGTTAGAGGGGCAAGGAGGAAGAAATATTTTTAGTTCAGTAGGTGTCTGTTGTATTTCTTTGTCAGATGCATGTCTTTGATTTATATTGTGGTAAAATAGAAGCTTCATCCACCAACCGATTTTACCACTGGATCATACATGTACCTTTTTGTAGCTATAAAATTTCCTTCACTTGGCCAAAGGCCACTAACTCCTTGCTTCTATACATCTTATACACCTTTTAGGCACTTCATAGAAACAATAAATTGCAATGGGTTCTGGATTCCAATTAAGAGTGAGTGTACCGTTTGTATAGAATAAAAACTGTGGGGAGAATCATGTCTGATAAATGAACTCTCAAAAATTAGAAAGCAGCAAGACCAAAATTGTATGTGCACACTCTGTCCTGTTCCTTTGCGCTTCATGTTGATTGTTTCTGTACTTACTCATGAGCAGTATTCTCTGCAAGCATAGATGTGTACATTTAATATCTTCTAATGTTTTTTCAAATGGTAGAAGAACCGTTTTCTGAAACAATCCTTTCCTATAACTTCATTTACTGAAAAATTTCTAGTACTTCTGTCCACATGCATTTACTGTCATTTTCTTCCAAAACGAAAAAGCAAACCCAATGATGGATGGTTGAATGTCTGTACCTGTATTCATTCCACTTAATATCAGATAATAATCACTTCTTATGGAAGTTAGACTGGATCACTGCTAAAATTGTATTTTTTAAAGGTTATCCTCATTACAATTTATTGCAACACTTTTCTACCACTTTTGAAAGCATACTATTGCTTATTGATACACCTCAAATGTGACATGTTAAATAGAGCAAAACTGCTTGTGCCTGTCCAGCTGCAGTTTGCATAGCGGGATGTAAAAATACCTTTATTATGGGCATTGGTCAAAATGTGAAAAAAAAAAAAAAAAAAAGAATAAAATAATAGCTGTGCAATGGGGAAATAGGATTATAGTGAGCAGCTAGTAGCAGTCCCTATATTTACATTCCTAAGCTTTTCTTTTGTAAACATCTTTCTGAGTTGTTGTCTGATTTGGCGTTTCTTAAGTGAACTGTAAACTGTCGAGAATGACTGTTTTGTGTCCCTTACTTGTATTCCTCAAGAAAACTTGGTAAGTGTTCCAAACTACTAAAGCACATAAACACTCTGTGCCTGTGACGTTGTAACAAGAAATACCTAGCAGGGCTCCCACCATTGACGCACTTGGACTTGGTGTATGGTTCATAATGCTTTTTTTCCCTTGCTTGGGTACCAGCTCCCAAAAGGAGTTTGGAGGAAGTGTGTTTACTAGCTCATGCTCCTTCTAGCCTTCTCTGAGGACTTAGCATACACTAGCTTACGGGACAAGAATTGTCCTGTCCTTCTTATTAGTAAACAGATAAAATACCATACAGGATATTTTGAACTCACGGAGTTGTACTTGAAGATAAAACAGATGATTCTTTATGAATAAATATAGAGATGCTTAGTAAATACATGAAAGAGCTAACAAATCTGGTGCCTGCTAGGCGAGTGGTAAAATAACATATTGACATACTCAGCGCTGTGAAGCTTTTACTTTTATAGCATTTTAATCACTGCTAATTAATTTTCCTCATCTTGTGAAATACGTTTTAAAGTGTAGTCAAAGTTTTCCTACAGAGTACTCGCTTCAAGATGAGTAGTTAATAAATGCAAACTAATCAGAAAGAAATTGCTGTTGGTTAATAGCATCGCTGCGAATAATACATCAGTTCCTTAATAATCCCACTTTATCACAGTTATAAATGCCTATGCTACAATATTGAAACTTCTGTCATTCTGTCTCGTTCTGATCTGCTGTACTTGGTTTTTCCTCAATGTTTTTTGTTCCCAACACAGGTTTTCTTCATTGTATAGAGTATTTTCCAACTTAGTTTAGAAGGAAAAAGGAAAGCTTCTTGACCCAAAATAATTATTAAAGTTGCTAGCACTCTTCCAAACCAGACTATAAATTAATTATAGTTAAACAGACTGAGCCCGTTGGTAGGATTTTATCCTTTCTTTTGGCACGGAAAAAATACCGAAATCTTCACCAATTTTCTCATACTCCATAAAATAATTGTGCTTTCTGTGGTCCTCCAAAGAAAGATTGAATTTTGTCTTTTCTTAATTAGTTCAAAGATAAGATTAATCATTTCTATTAGGTAATGTTATTCTCTTTGAGAATCTTCCAATATAAACTCTTCTAACAAACTCAGAAGTGCTTAATGACCCAAAATAATAGTGTTTTCTGGTATAGAATTGATAGTTTAATTCTTGTCTGTAGTTAGTGGTCAGTTTATTTTAATTATCTCCCATAGTTTCTTTTCTTTATGTTTCAGTTTTCTATAAAGCTGTACTCAAGTAAGTAATTTTATTTAAAAAAAATTGTCACTTATGTAAAGCAACTTGGGCTGTATGAGGGAGAAGGATTGTGTTTTGCTTTATAGCAAAGAAAAGGCTGCCAATAATGACTGCTAATTTATATACATGAAATGATTATCTGGTGTAATTCTGTAATAAATGTGTCCCTATTGAGTGATACTCAGGAGTAGCTATTTCATTTGAAATTTGTTCACTTCCTCAAGCCAACATAAAGGCGTTCCAAGGTAGACGGTCACTGACTTCTGCCTTCAGAATAGTGCCCTGTATATTTACATTCGTTACAAGATTGTGATTATGAATGATCCTTTAGCTCTTCAAGGAGAGTAGTGGTTAAGGCTTCCACTAGCTACTCACGGTATGAATTTATCAGGCACATTTTTTTCCCCCCACATTATTGATCTCCCTGCTTCTGTGCTGCAGTGCTAGTTCCATGCACATGGGCAGCAGCTCAGTGTGCACAGGTATGAATCTCCTGTGCCAGGAGCCTGGATCAGATGGGAGGCTGGGCTTTCCAAGTGCTCCTAGCTCTAGAGAGAATACCTGATCTGAATCCACAGCGATACAGAACCACGACTCCACTCTCCTTTACAAGAGCCTGTTTAGCTTATCCAGTGCTTCATATTTTCAGAGCATCTCACTATGAACAGATGCACTGGTTCAAATCAGTCTTGCTCAGTATCATATCTGCAGCAGTGTAGCGTAGAGCAGATGTCTGGGCAAGAGCAAAAAACGAGTAACCATAATGCTTTTCTGGGCCTTAATAATTTAGAGTTCAGGGCCTGTTCTGGTTTGGTTGTTAGTTAATTCTGATCAGCTTTCCTCATGCCCCTTACGATTTTGTAGACCTCTTTTGTATCCTTGAAACATCTGACAGCTTGTTTGTACTTTCAGACCTTTGATCATCTTTGTTCTCATTTCTTTTCTGGTTCTTTTGTATCTCATTTGAGTAGAGAGAACAGTGGTGCATAGTTCCCAAGATGTGGGTGAAGCAGTGATTTACACAGAGGCATAGCAATGTTCTTTTATTATCTTCAATTCTTTTCCAGATCCTTCTGAAGATATAAGAGGCAATTCCTTTTTTTTAAGTACATAAAGTTTTTAGGAGTTTGAAAAGCATTACCTAGTAATGCGTTGCAATCAGATTTATTCAAGAACATCTGTTAAGGCCATTGTCCTACCTCCCACTCCCAAGTTTAAAAGTAATTTTAGAATTTTAAACTAATTTTTAAACTTTATTTTATAGGTTTGCAAAAGTAGAGATTAGCGTATCAGCGCCTATTATACCATTCCGAGAGACAATAACAAGACCTCCAAAAGTTGATATGGTGAATGAAGAAATAGGAAAACAGCAGAAAGTTGCTGTCATACACCAAGCAAAAGAGGACCAAAATAAAATTCCTGAAGGAATTCAGGTCGATTCAGATGGGCTTGTTACAATATCTACTCCAAATAAACAAGCTACTCTCAGCGTAAGAGCAATGCCACTTCCTGAGGAGGTAACTAAACTTCTTGAAGAAAACAGTGACTTAATTCGAACTATGGAGCAACTCAACACATCTCTGAATGAAGATAAAAAAAGCCATGAAATAAATCAGAAGACTCTGGATAGGATCAAGGAATTCAAACAAAAGTTGGAGCAAAATCTGCAGGGAAGAAAGTGGAGAAATGCTGTTGATCAGATCTGGTCATTTGGACCACGGAAGTGTGGGCCTAATATTTTGTTATATAATTTTGAGGGCTATAAAAGATCTGTGTGGCAGTGCCTTGGGAACACTGTGAGAGAAGTAAATAAATACAGAGACTTTGACAACAGCATAGTAAGTGGATTTCAGCTGGCTACGCTTTCAGGTCCCATGTGTGAAGAACCCCTCATGGGTGTTTGTTTTACGGTGGAAAAATGGGAAATAAATAAAGTTGGAGAGATGACTAGTAGTCAGGATTCAGGGGAATGTGATGCCATAGAACATAAACAAAATGAAGATACTACTCCTGCAAGCAGTTGCACTGATGAAGTTTGCAGTGCAAATGAACACCAGGACAGCAGTCAAAGTGTTCCTAAGTCATCTGAGAAAATCAGTAAGCACAAGGGAGAAGTTTTACTTGCAGATTGTTACGGTCCCTTCTCTGGACAACTGATTGCCACCATGAAGGAAGCTTGTCGTTATGCTTTGCAAGCAAAACCCCAGAGGCTTATGGCAGCAATGTACACATGTGAAATTATGGCTACTGCAGAAGTTTTAGGTAAGACAGATAAACTTCCGTCAAGAATTTACTTTCTGAGTTCCAAGGTGAGGTTTTATCAATTAGACTGAATCAGAAAGTGTAACTTGATTAAAAGTTTTGTCAGAAGGTTTTTATAGTACTCCAGTAGGTTTGTATAATGATTCCATTGCCTGTGGTATTTATACTATTCTGAATGAGAATTTGGTGTTCTTCTTGATAATCTGAAACATGCATAAATAGCAATACCACACTTTTTGGAAGTGCCAAGATACAAAATGTTGCCTTTTTCTGAAGTTTTTGTGATATCAACTTGCATAAACATGAATATCAATATTGTGCCTCATAATTAAGCGTTAGTTCCATGGAGAGATGAGGAAACCTGTCCTGTTCGTAAAATGAGTGCAGAATCTTAGTAAATGTCATTTTAAAATGATTTAAATTAAGATAATAATCAATATGGAAGTAAAATCAGAAAAAAAGTGTTAATATGAAATTATTTTTGCAGTCCAGTTGGTAGATTTTTATAATGTTTTTTTTTAGTAGTATCTGTATCCTTCTGGTATAGAAATTAATCACATTGCAAACCCAGTGCATACCAAGATTGTATCACATTACCTTACTGTTTACACCTACTTAGACTTGGTTTTATGACTTACTTATAACATCACTTAACTTAGTTAAGATCTGTTCTTAAGAGTTTTCCATGGGAGTTACTTGCACACTGACCAATCCAATGCACCAAGATATTCTTTAAAATTAACTTCCATTGCATTTAACCTATCAGCAAATTTACTTTGACTATATTAATCGTGACAGAAATTTCAGTATCTCTCACATACAATAGCTAAAGATTTGGTTATTTGTTGTAAAAATCTCAGCAGTTGTGCACACAAGCGTAATGATAACTGTTATACAAACCAAATTGATCCAAAGAGTAAAATTTATAATTGTATGCAGTGAAAAGAAATACCTTTGAATGAGCTGTTTTTTTGTACAGATGTACATTTGTATGTACATCTGTACAAAATACATGATACATTGTGTATTTTGTACATACATTTGAACGGATGCATAATGCTGTTCTTTTCCGGAGATTCTCTATAGTAGGCCTGGTAAAAGGTGTTCTGTGGTAAGCTTGTTAGCACATTATTTTAAACTACAACTTACTACAACATAGAACTGCATTTTAAACTGTTTTTAATTATTTTTTTAACAGGTAAGAATGCCTATCAACATTAGACTTTGTAGTGTTCACATTACTGTTCTGAATCTCTACATCGAACTATAAGCAAGATGTCAATTTTCGAACCACAAAAACACTGTATAAATTACAGGGTTTGAAAATACCCACTACTGAAAAAGTATGATTGTTCATAGTGAAGTAATTAATATGCATTGGCTCATCAATTGTGCCATAAAACCAACTGGGAACATGGCTTTCTAATGCAGATGTGTATATATGTGTATTTAATGAGTGTAATTTAGGACTCCGACATGGAAGCCCATTAGTCCGGTGTAATGAATGTGAGTTGCGTGATAATAACTGTGGACATGCCCTCAGTTCATTACAAATTCATGGGTTTAATTTTTATTATGGAAGTTTAAGCTAATAAATTACTTCCTCGTTAGGAGAAGTGAAGAGCATGCATGCTGTCTGTAAGACTTGGCAGTTGTCATGTGATAGACCACTGGCTTTTGTAACTTTATTCTTTCAGTTGGTCTTTCATATATCGATACCCACTTGCGTTTAATATATCTTCTTATTAATCTGCTTATTTCTAAGATACTAACTTCTTAGAAAACTAGTTCTTTTATGTTTATTGTCTCAGTATATAAAGCTTTTTCCAGTGGACTTTTCTGACAATGAAAATAAACTGAACTGGAGCAGAGGAGCAAGGAGAGAGAAACACGAAAACATATCACGAGCTCATACATGTCCACTGTAATGAGCCTTGAGTTTAGACTTGAGCTCTGCATACACCCGATGTTTCCCAGTAGGTTTGAGCATCTTGTTCCTATGAGCTTATTTTTAGTGTGCAGGGAATACAGAAACTGTTTAACATTTTCTCTTGACACACTGAAGTACACTTCAGGAAAGTGGTGAACAGGACTTAAATATTTTAAGGAGCTGGACTTAATACATATTTAAAGTGAGTCTTTGTTCTTAGGTTGCAGCACTATGAAGCTGGTTTTGAGTATTATATTTTCAAAATAACTATTTTAGCTGTTTTGAATAGGAAGATCTTACAGTATTCCTTGGTGATCGGTGCTGCTAAATCCTTTCGACTAATTGGTATAGAGGTAGGACCAGTATTTCTTCAGTATCCTGCAGTCTGCTCACAGTGGTAAAACTGAAGACTTTATATACCTTCTTTGTGATAGCATGAATTGAGGCAATACTCCAGACAGCTTGGATGAAATACGTGTAGCTAGAAACCATTTAGTAAGCTATAAATTGTCTTCTGGCTTTTATGTTTTCAAAGAATAACCTTCAGTGAATTATGGACAGAATATGTGCATCTAAGGTGCTGTGTGATAAATGTTACCTTACATCTCATTGATACGTGCGCAAAGTTTTCTACGTCCTACTTAAAACGATTAGTAAAATGAATATTTTTAATTATTACATTAATAACCTATAAAGTGATTTTGAACTTACTTGGTTTAACAAATGACTTTAATATATACTGTGTGGTACATACACAGTGTATGTACAGTGACCATGAAGTGATGTTCCTTTGCCATGTTGACTGCTTGAGTTTGCCTTTTAAAGCAGGTACTGAATTGCGAGCTGTACCGAGATATGACGCTTTTGTATCTGCGAATTTTCTGGCCTCACCGAAATTTCCATAGACTTTAGACTGCTTAGTTGCTTTAACAAAGGCTGTACATGCCTGACAAACTCGCTGGCTTATCCTCAGAATGCCTTAATCTTTTAGTGATTTTACATATAGAATCATAAGTATTTCCTCAATTTCCTCATGAGCAATAAGAAGACTATTGTGCAAAATGAAGGTGAAGCTCAGTCAGTGAGCAGTGAGGAGGTCCTGGTCAGGGCACGATCAAATAAAATTATCAGTGATGATAGAAAGAGAACTTCAGCTCACGTTTCATTAGAGACCTATAATCTCTGAAACGGTTGCTGCTGAACTGATGCTTCGTTACCTACATCTGACAGGAAGATGTAGCTGTACTAGCTGTGTGCTTGTACTGAATTTCCTGAACAAGAACCAAATTCTGTATTTTAAAAATAAAGGCAAATAAACCCACTCCTACATTTCCTCTGGTATCCTACAAAAAGCTTACTGTATACATGCAAATCAGTGTACGTGGCTGTAGTATTTGATGATCTCTATCTGTTAAGTAATGTGTATTTCTAATTACTTCCAGTAAGAGTCAGTTTTGCCCACCTGTTTAAAAGGTAGCATTGTGCCTTCATGTTTTTTCAGTGCAATGTAATATAGAATATTTGAACCTCTTAGAAATTGGCATAAACTTTGTTCTTCGTGGCAAGGTACTTGTAAAGCTAATTTGTACATCTGATGCTTACTAACTATTCACACTTGTAAATGAAGGCATTCCTGAAACATTTCTTCAGTGCATAGATTTTCTTGTGTTCTTATAATCTTGAGCAACACAAATGTATTTGTTAGTATTTGTAGAACACTTTGCCCATAAATTTGCAAGAAGCATTTTAACAAATGAATGCCTGCTGTAAAGTCAGAGATGGGCATTTTCACAGTTGTTTTCATGATATAGCTACAACATATTTCAATGGATTGAAATGAATTTGGGAAAGTAAAAATAAAAATTATCCGTGACTAACATAAATTAATTAAAAAGATAATTGCACACATTAGACATAATAAATACGTAGTCTTTCAGATAAACTAGTTTTCAGTGATTAGAATAGCTCTGCAGTATCTGGGACAAGTGCCATATAGGGATATGGTGATCCAAACAAACTTCTTCAGGTAGCTATGATTCCTGATTATTATTTCTTAGTAATGTTTTTCAAATGTTTGACTGTAAGAAATAAAAGAAGTTAGGCACGTAATCTAGCAACGTGCCTTTTAAAAAATAGCCATATGGTTGTATAAAATGCATCTAGTGCAAGCATTATCTAGATTCATACGGTAGTAATAATTTATTAAATATTACTCATATGGTGCTGCACGTTGTACTGGCAGAGTATCTTTGAATTTAATGGATCTGCTTAATTGAGCTTTTTTACAAGGAAGAATTTTAGCCAAAGAAATTATATATTTTAGTTCATGCTGAAGTTTCCTGTGTAAGTATGTATGTATTTCTCTTCATGAGAGCAAATGTAAGTCGATTGGTACACTCATCCAAATGATGTCTTTGCAGGTCGTGTGTATGCTGTCTTGTCCAAGAGAGAAGGCCGAGTGTTACAAGAGGAGATGAAAGAGGGGACTGATGTGTTTATTATTAAGGCAGTCCTGCCCGTAGCAGAAAGCTTTGGTTTTGCTGATGAAATCAGGAAGAGAACTAGTGGCCTGGCCAGTCCGCAGCTGGTGTTCAGCCACTGGGAGGTAAAAATATCTATTCATTCCATCTGTTTTGGTGATCTATTTCCTGTAGATGTGGCAGACTGGAATAATAAGCAGAAAAGGTTAACTTTTGGTCAAAACATTTGATTGATTCCTTTTTGAGATAGAGGAAAAAAAGTAGCTTTTTATTAGTCTTATTTCCATTTATAGCTATGCTATTCAGATATGTATTTATATCTTGTTTAGATGGGATGCTTTTTTATTTCAATGAAAAGTAAGTCCTTCACAAATGAAGCAGATTCTTCATAAATGGATTTTCCTGAGTTTTATGTGCCGTTTTTAACGAGTTCTCTGGTAAACTTGTTTGGGGAATGAAAGAAAAAAAACAAACCACACAAAACAACCCCTAGATACCACTAATAGAAAATGTAACGATAAATCTAACGCATATGAAAGTTAACCTTTTAGGGATTAGCAGGCACCTAGTTGTTTGGGTTTTTTTCCTTATATATTCCAAGTGAACATATATTTTCATACTTAAAGGCAGAGGAAATAGATTTCATTCTTTCAAAATTAAGTCTGGTGATAGTAAGTGGAGGTGTCCTCAAAATCGTTCCCTTTGATCATCTTCATCACTTAAAGAAATGAAGAGGTGAAAGTGAAGGTGTGAAGGAAATAATGCAAGTGGGAAAGCTGATAAGGAGTGTCATCAGCTGAGAGTCCACTGTATTTTGTTCCTGTGATATGAATAGTAGATTGATTGATTTATTTTTATTTATTTATTTTTAGTTTGATATTCCTTTATTTGATATTACAACCAAAGACACTTTTATAAACGAATTAGAAAGTCTTTTTTTTTGTTTTTGTTTCATCAGCTTATTTATTTCGTGACCTCAGATACCAAATATCTGAGTACAAACAGGTACAGATTTTTGAGGCCAGTAGTACTCAAGGCAACTATGGAGTAAGGGATCAGCTATGGTCCATTTACTGCTGTTTCTCTCTGAAGTATGTGTTGTTTTTTCACACGATGTGGATTCTTCCTCATTATGTGTAGCTAAATTGTCCTAATATCTGTTAAATGCTTCAGTAGCAGTATTTCTTTGTTAGTAATTGTTGTAACTGGCACAGGAATTTTATGTGGATACTCATGGAAAAGGAGGATTTCTGCAAACTAGCCATGTCATGTGCAATCAAAAGAGCTGGGGATCCTTGAAACACTACCCTTGGAAAAGTACATTATGTCTTCATTGGCAGTGGTACCATACTGGTGTTAGAAAATGCAGTGGAATAGGGACTTACCTCTTCTCCCTCAATACTTTCACCTGCTTTTAACTAAGTCTGACTTCAGAGGGCCACAGAAGGAAAACTGGAGCTACACTGGATCAAAAAAGTAAAAAGAAAGGTAACCCTCCATAGGTGTATGCACAAAAAAGTAGATAAAACAACAACTTTTTGAGTGTAAGGATCTAGCTGTAAGCCAGTACAGGTGAGGTACCTCAAACCAATGGGTGTTGGCAGTGTTGCATACAGTAGACTTGGCAGGTTTGGATGTTCTCTTTTGAAGTGCAGCTGGTGAGGTTTTGTGGCTTAACTGGTCTTTTGTCTGAACAGCCTCTGATATCAGCGCCCTGAAGGAGTATCAGTCAGAAGGACGTTAATTCCAGCTAACCGTTGTTTTGTGCCATTTGCTTTAAGATTTATAGCGACTATGCTCCAATGCTAAGCAAAAGCACGACCTCCTTGCCTCTCTGACCTTCCCTATGCCCAAACCTTGGCATGTATGTTCACTCTGTCAGATGTTGTGAATTTCGCGTAAGGAAATGTTCACACATAATTATAGATATGCGTAGGAGAGGGAGATTTGATCAAATGGCAATGTTTTCTGAAACTGACGCTCAGGAGAGATTATAATTAAAGCTAGTATGTTAAAATGTAGTAGAAAAAAACGAATGTGTAAGCCGGTCACCTTTCCACCTGGCATATCTGTTGGTGGGGTTTTTTGTCACATTGGAAGTCATGCGCAAATATTTTTTTGACAAAACAAGCCTTTTACTAAGCTACTAGCAGTGTTGACTCTCAGCCGTGATGGCAGAGAAAGTGCATACTACTATCACATCAGCAGCAGAATTGCTAAATAAATACAATTTTCAGAATCTCTAATGGTGGTATCACAGAGAAGCCAGAAAAAAAAGGTTTTATGGCTCAGATCACATGAGTAATTTGAAGAGTTTTTCTCTGTTTCTTTTTTCTCTCTGTACTCTGCTCAAAACAAAACAAATCAAAACCCCCAAATAAATAAAAAATCCTATCAGGTTTCATCAAGTGCTAGGCATGACTTTAATATTACTACATTACTGATGAATTATAATTGTGTATGTATATACATGACATACACCAGCGTTTTATTTGAATCCAAATTATTTAATGTATCACTGTGTAAGGTAATACGTTGTGAACTCTGTGTAATCTTCCATTATTTTTTTCCTTACTGGTAGAATTAGGAAAGGGAGAGCAGTAGCTACTTGATGTGGTTTTGCATTGCCTATATTGTCGAATGTGTGGTCGCTGCTTTAATTGCAGATTGTCCAAACCCTTCCATGACATTCTGAATTAACTCTGTGTTAGTGGGATTTTCTGCATGTGCTCATTAGCCGAGTAGCTGGGACATGTGTTATTTCTCTCCACGGATTCCTTCTAACATATTATCCCCATTTTACAGATAGAGAAATAGACACTTCATATTTTTAAACTTTTAAACACACAATCATGACAATCACATGCATAAAGTATGGTTAGAGAAATGAGGTCTGAATTAATTTTTTTCAATTATTATTCTTATTTCATTAATGTAATTTGTAGACTATAAATGCAGGAAGGTCAATGATAGAGCCTACATTTAAACGAAGCCAATTTGGTCTCTATGGAAATGAAATTGCCATTTTTTTTCCTCAGTTAATGAATGTATTTTATATAGTTCAGCTTGCTTCATCCCCTGGGGATGGAGCAATACACGTACCAAGGTCTATCTTGTCTGATACTCCTTTTTAATTCATTTATTCTGACATGCTTATACTCTCTAGGAATCTGTGAATCTACTAGGTTTGAACTGTAACTTTATAGATGTCGTCGTACCAGTGACAGTTTAGACACGTAAATGAATTCTGGGAGTAACCTGGAACCTTTCAAATACGAAAAGCTCATTGTCTTGGCCAGAACATCTGAAGCTAATTAAATTAGTAAATAAAAGTGGTAGTGGTGTGGCTTTAATTTTCCTTCTCATACATGTTTCTTAAGTAATAAAAAAGAAAATGCAACAGTAGAGCCACATGTCTTTTTTTCTTTCCAATTCCCAAATTCCTGTTTGTAGCTACTGAGCAGAGTCAAAGCTAAAGCTCAACTGTCACTGACTGAGACATAAACAAGGATTATGTTCTGGTGCCAAAATAAACTTGTATGAGTTTATTTTGTAACTAAATGTGTAAATGTTCATTATTACAATATTTATTGGAAGAAGAGTTCTCATATCTGACTTTAGGCATTTTAGGGCCTTGTCTGTTCCCCTTATATATTGTGAATGTGGTCTGTGAATTATGAAATACTTTTGGATGCTCATTTTACTTGTAGGGAATTTACACTACTAATAAATCTCTGTGGGTTAAACGTCTAAAGTTTGAATGCAAGTTGTTTTGTAATGCCTTAAATCTCCTCTGAAAGAAAATGAGCAGTTATGAATCTGATACTTCTTTGGATTTTTGAGGCTTTTGCAAGTTGGCTATGCGTGTGAAATACGTTATTTTCTTTCTTCTTTTGGGTTTGTAACTTCTGTCTCTTGCATGCTCTCTTTTTGGTTTCTTTTTGGTTTTTGTTTGTTTGTTTGTTTTTTTGCCAAACCTTGTATTTAACAATCAAGAGCTGTTGAAAGAAAATGCTACTAAGGAATACAGAGACAAATAAAACTGGGAGATTTTTTCAGGTTAGTTATGCAGAGAGCAATCTGGTTTCATGCTTTCTTGTACATTCCTGTATAAAAGTGGATATATTAATCTTGAGAAGAAGATATATTGTGTTTGATTATTTGATAGTTGAGTTCATCTGTAGTGATGCAGAGTGGTAACATTCTTTGAAGACAGGATTTGCCTATAAGGTTACTCAATTAGTGAAAAAGGAGGCTGAAATTTAATTGTTGGCTTTTTTGTCTTTCGGGATGTGGTGCAGATTAGCTATTTGTAGAATAAGCATGCTGGTACACAAAGTATTTGTCACAATGTGAAAGTTTGTGTTTTAACAAATTAACTGTGACTTGTTTTTATTTTGAGGACATTTATGAGTAGGTGCTTTAGCATATTGTAGATAGTTCTCATCCCACCTTCTGCCGCTTAATCCTCATCTCCAGCATGATGTTTTGTGAAAGGGTTTCAGGTGCTCAGCACTTCTCACAGTCACTCAGTGCTCCTAAGCAGGAAGGGAAGTCTATCTACTTTCCACTATGATGGAATGGGTGCACAAAATGGAGAAGCTGAATCTGCAGAGAGAATATTCTCTTCCTTTCTGAACAGGAGGCATTTAGGGCCTGTAAAGCCTTACAGAGGAGTAAGATAGTTGTTATGAAAGGGTTTTTCACTGGATAAAACCAGGAAGACCCCATAGTTGATTAACCAAGACAAAACCAGAAACTTGTAGAATCTTTCCTTGAGACTTTGTTATTTCTTTCAAAGACAGGCTGAGAACCTGGCTGCTTTGAAAGCAAAGTGGTGAAATCAGTGATAGGTTTTTGCCTATTCTTCAATTGTATATTGCTGAGTGAAAGTATTTCGGCATTGTAAGACAGAAATCACTTCAAAAGTGATATTCAGGCTGCTCTGCGTTACAGGCTATGGCAGCTCCTAGTCGTATGCTGGCACCGCACTGGTTTACCTGGAGTTGATGGAAAGCCGCTGTTCATGTGGAGATTGCTTTTAAAGTTACCAGATGTCCTCTTGCAGCACTGCTCTAGGATCAGTATTTGCTTTCACATGGAAGTAAGGGATGGCTTGGAAAACTACCTGTCCGTACAGGCACTAGCATGGTATGTGCCGCCACACTGCCGGCACTGCTTTCCTGACTCTGTTGCTGCTTGGGTTAAGTACAGGAATTAGCCAGTCACTTGGGTACCTCTGTTACGTTGTGTGTGGTACTGAAACAAGGGCATACTTCCTGAGATAATGGGTCTTTGGATCTGAGGTCTTATGAGGAGTGTAGTCAAAAAAATAGTCTCTGTCCTCTTCTGAGATTGTTGTCTCCTCCTTGCCCCATGTTCCCCATCTCAAAAATATGAGGCACTTCTCAGAGCACACCCCAGTCCACTTGACCTCAGTCTTAGTGGACACCCTGGCCAGCGTTCTCTGTTTTGGAAGCGCACTGCCAGTATCCAAATGGCCTTGCATCGTTTGGTTATGCCCAGTGCAGAAGCACTTTTACAGCATATTACTGAAAACACAGCAGATAACAGTTTTTCAAGGTCACATTTCACATAAAACTCTACAAAGTTCAGTCCTTTTACCTGAAAGGTAGAGGGAATTTCTGTTTGGCAGGGCTGCTTCAGACATCTAAGACGTGTATCGGCTGTATCCTTTAGTTGTGTAGTCTGTGTCGTTACTAAGTGATGGACACCATTTGAACTGTGAATGTTCTTGAATTATCTTTCTAGCATCAATTTTTATAAGGTAGAAAGGATTCTGATACACTGAAGCCAATCTTTGAAATTGTGCCTAATAGTTACTTTTAATTTTTTTTTTTTTTTTTT
>VWZK01022280.1:71231-117852 GCA_013396935.1 Baryphthengus martii | reverse complement strand
TTTTTTTTTTTTTTTTTTTTTCCAAAACCAGCTTCTGGTGTAATTTTTTTCCTGGCATGCTAAGGGCTACTTGTGGTAGTGCCCAGTCACACTGAATTTAGTAGTTCTTTGGATTCCTTATTCAGCAGTTCACAAAGGCCATAATGTTGCTTGCTGGTCTTAAAATCTTCGTTGGACAGCGTAAGACTCCTCTTTCTATTCATGGGCCAACTAAAGCATTTTCCACACTGATGATACTTGGCTCAAAAGAAATTTTCTGTCCTCATCAGTCAATAAGGACCAGTAGGGGAACTGCTACTAGGAACATGGCTGTGTTCCCAGATCTGCCTGACCTTTTGGATGAACTAGGCAGATCCCTTCTGTTTGCTTTTGATGCTTCTCTCAACCTTGTTTTGCATAATTAGTCTGCCTTAGGCAGAGACTGTTTCATACCAGCATTTGTGAAATACACTAGACAATGGGACCCAGATCACTATTGGAGCCATCTGGGTGCCACTAAAATGCAAATAATAAATCATCCTCAAATTAAGGCTTAAAATTTCAAGTCCCCTTGAATTGGAAGTGATCTGTTCTATCTCAAATCCTATTGAAAAGTTTGATTAGCTTACATAATCATTTGCAGAGTTTAGTACACATAGACACATTGTCTTTCACTATTAACACAGTGCGTTCAGAGTATTTGTATTTTTATGGATGAATTATAAAAGGCATTCAGATTATATCTCTGATAAAGATACAGGCATTTATTGTGTGAATAATTAATGTGTAAGTTGTTAGGCTAAACGAAAAGGACAGCTGTTTTGCCTCTGCCGCTCTGCGTGCTGTTACTGAAGTCTTAGGAGACTCCATTGTTTGGGTGTGTTGGTTTGAATAGTTGTGATATTTAATGAAACATCTTGCTTTAGAATGATTTCTTTTTCTCAACAATACCCTTGCAGTATTTGAAGTGATCTTCTGAAATACCTAATCCCCTCTGACTTTATTATAAACCGTGTTTTATTTATATCTAGAGTGGACTCATAGTTCTGCTTCTGAGCTATGGAACACGTTCTTCAGCATATAATTGACTGGTGGTTTGTTTTTTTTTTTTAAAGTATAATGAAATTCTGGTGATTTGCTTATAGTCATACTTTAAACAAATAATATCACTCAAGACTTTTATAAAGTAGATCAGTGAAGATATTGTTAAACAATACTATTAAGAAACATTTCCATCACTTAAGAATTGTGTTTGTTATCAGCTGCTGTGCACTAATTCATTTTACCGTATTGCATTTTATATGACTGCATTTAGAGAAAATACCTGTTCTCTAATAAAGTGCTAGTCCAGTGATCCACTACACAAACCTTGATTTATAAGTTGCTTTTTAAAAGAAATTGTTTTCAGAGAGCTGTGCAAAGTAGTGTGGAAATATTTGGTTGTGTTGACTAGGAAGCAATAGCTGTCTTGCTGTTGCATTGTGCACACTTTGGAGGAGTAATCACGTGTTTGTTCTGGGCTGTTTGCTTTTAAGGCTGCTGTTGTTCCCACCAGATTATTTTGGTGGTGAACAGTAAATAAGCATAGGCCAATGGCTAGTTCATGCTGTTATAAGTTATCAAGTCCTAGCAGAAGTTCTCAAAGAAAATACACACTGAATTTTCAAGTTAAATCACACACAGTATTGTGATATTTTGAAATATACTTTACCGTAATGCAAACAATACAATACCGTCATGTCATTGATTCTGAAGTATGTTTCTCCTAGTATGGGTTCGTCTTGACATCTTCTGTCTGTTATACTTTAGGTATAAACAGTTGGGCTGTGATAATTTTTTTTTGTCACTCCTCCTCAGTGGTTCCCGGAAATGCATGGCACACAGAATGAGAGAAGGGCAGACTAAAGACCTTTGATAGATTAACTGAATTGCCTAAGTCACTTGAAAGATCGTTCACCTCTGAAAGGCGTGTTATTTTGAATTTCCAGTTCTATTTTAATTGAAGATTTTGTTTAGGAGTGTAACTTGTGAAAAATCACTGCTAAGGTGCTATCTGATCTCTGTTTTTAAAATGAATCTCAGGGTATGTGTTTTAGTTTTGTACTGAAAAGTTAGTATGTAGAAACATCTAAAATAATTTGAAATTTAAAGTGACATGCAATATAGAATAAATCACATTTTTCTGTTTTGATCCTGTGGATCTTCCAGGATCCATAGTAAATACCCTCTGTTAAATGGCCACATTATATTCCAGAAGGATTAGTCCGTTTAGAATCTAATTAATCATATAGGACTTTATCCAGACAAAAACTCAATTACTGTCACAGATTCCAGAGTCATCCCGATGCGGTTCCCATGAATACAAACAATAGTGCAGGGGCTAAAAAGCTTCTCAGCTCTGAGTCCAGGAAACCCAGACCTACCATTCTGACAGCTGCTATTGTAAGCAAATTGATGACAATGCTTTTGGAGCATTATATGGAAACAATTTTTTCCTTTTGCTTGCTTGCACTGTATTAACAAAGTATGGAACGATGGATGCCACCTGCTATCTGCATTTGCTTTGATTCATTAATATGATGTGAATAGAAGAGGGACAGTCTAGTCGGCCTTCACCTTCACTTATGGAATCAGAACTTTTAAAGAGAACTTAATACTTTTTTTTTTTTTTTTTTTTTTTTTTTGTACTGTTGTGTCAATAATAACACCTCTGTGTAGTTACATTAGGGTTACATTAACATGGCTGTTTGCTGACTTCTTAAAGGAGATGACCAGCTCGTGCCCCAGGTTCGAGCTGACTCTGTAGCTCTGGCTTCCCGTTTCTCGTTACTTACTGTGATGTGGTAATACAGCTGGGGTGTTCTAATTGACCTCATCCTTTGCAGTGTGTCTGCACCATTCAGCTAGGCATGATCCTCTAACTGAAATTTTCAGGTACCCTCATATCTTGCTGTAGAAATAGTATGTAGTGCCTATAGACAGGTTGAGAAGCAAACCTAGCTCCTGAGGTGACTTTTTTAAACCTAATTTATGTCTTTTGACAGTGCTGCTCTGCCTCATGTAGCAGTACAAGGTTCACTCAGGATTCTGTAGCCCTGTGCTGCAATATGGGTGCAGGTTACCATGGCTAGCTACTAAATACTACATATATTTGTACATATAGTACATATATCTGAGCCTCCTGATACATCGGCTTTCCTGAGAGTGAGGGGATACCTATTGAAGCATAAAGAATTATCATTAGTGGAAGTAGTATCCAGTGCAAAACTTCAGTCAACATTAGTACAACAAGTTGTTCATAAATTATTGAAATAGCCAGTCTGTCAAACCTGGGGATTTTCTTGAGCATCCATCACTACAGTATCTAAATATTTACAAGCAGATTAGATCTGTAAGTTCAATTTCATATACGTTTGGATTCCTCTGTTGTATACATTCTTCAAGAATGACTGTTTCACGGTTTCTCTCTGGGCATAACTTCTGGCTGTTAGATTTCTTACTAATGTAAAAAAAAAACAAAAAAAAAGTAATTTGTCAAAGGGGACAGTAACAGCCTTTTTAAGTTATCATAGTTTCTAGCTGTATAATCTCCTTCAGCAGTACAGTCTGGAGCAAATCCACTGAGCATGAATCACTTTTTCTTATTCATGTGTTCTTGGACTTTGAAATTTTTGTTTGTTCAGCTCTTTAAGCAGGTCCTGAGTGGGGAAGTCCCTGATGTTTTTCTACCTTGAGATGTTCAGTAGTAACATCACTACAACTTCATTGAGACTGGACACTTTTGCCTGAAAGTTGAACAAACCCAAGTAGTCTCATTGACCCTTTTCTTTGTTTCTAGTGCATAAGATAATGGTAAAACTTTTTAGCTCTCTGAGAGTGGGGACCATTCCTTTTTTACTGATGTAAGCTCTCAAGGAATCACCTTTAAGTTTCTAGGCATTGTCTGACTATGACTGGGGCAGATTCTTCTACGGTTAGACAATCCTAACTTTTGGAAAGCTAAGTTTCTTCCTGTTTCTATCTGACCTCTGCTTACTTTTGGTTTTCATCCAAATGACCCTGTGCATAGTCATTTCCCACTTAAATAATTGAGATTGGATGTCACTTTCCTCAGGAGTAATATTCCACTTAACTTTACCGGGACTATGTATATACTTAACTGTAACAAAGCAGAACTATTTTTGTTGGTTTAGGGACGTAACGTACTATTTTGCAGGATTCAACCTACAACGTTACCTAGTACAAAATAGCCATTTTCTGCTGTTTTCCTAACTCTCCATAAAATGTAATTTGTTTGATTGTATTAAGTGTTATTTAAGTGTTAAATTAGGAGTTTACAATTGTTGATGTTTCTGGGGAAAACTGTCCATCTTAAGCCATCATTTTTTAATTCATGTTCTTGCTTGTTTCTGTAACTTAAGCTTTAAGAAATTCTGCTTAATTTGAAATGTCATATGGCAATTAAAACTATTTGTCAGAAGTAAAAGTTTGTAACTGCAGAAAGTATTTATAACACCAAGCTAAGATTGGTAGTTTAGAGAAGTTCTCTAAATTCTTGTTAGTTATTAATGTTAGTGCTAATACTGTATATTTCAGAAATTATCATAATGTCCTCAATTACTGTTATAACTGTAATGATTCTCAATGTAACCACTATTTTTCTGCACTCTTTTTCCTTGAGGATTTTGTTAAAGAAATGGATACAGTATTACCTTCAGGTTTTTTAGTAAAAATGTATTACCTGTAACTGCATCTGGTGAGGACATCTAGAATAATTTAAGTGAAAAGAAGTATTTTTAAAATTTACTACATAATCTGAGTAACATAATATGCTCAATTTTATGCCTTTCTAAGGCTCATGTTTAGCATTCTTGGAAGGTGATCTTGTTATTTTTCACTAAATTCCTTAACGCTCATTAACTACAGTATTTTTTACTATGTTTTATGGCTAATTGTCCACTAATGGGGAAGAAAGTTAAATTTCAGGACTATAACCCTACACAGTTTTGGTTGGACACCCAGACATCAGATCAGTAGGGAGCATTTCCAAGATTTGATTACACTTACACGGCATATGAGCTTAAGACTTGATGATCACTCTTCATGACTTAGGAGTAATTTCTGGTGCCTGCAACAGTTTAACATATGAGTAGAACTGAGGTGGGTTCTTAGGAGCTTAGAATTGTGGGGCAGGTGAGGAGCAATCCTGGGTTTTTTTTAGGTCTTAAACATTTATGTGGAAAACTAAATCTTCTTAAAGTAATACAAGAGTCACTAAAAATGACAGAATAGATTGTTATTTTTGGCTAGTTAGTTAAGCATAAAGCCTAGAATTTGTGTAAAATCTGCATAGTCCAAAGGTAGAGAGTAAATATCTCTTTAGACTTTCTTGTGGAATTAATTAAAAGTGTTGTAGCTTTGCTACGCAGGATGAAATGAGGAAGTTTTAAAAGGCTTTGTAAGATAACTCCATCTTGGAAATGCTCTCTTTGGTAGCCTGAGAAATGTGGAGTATGTAGGATGAACTGGGGATAAAGACATATCCAGTTATTCTCCGATCATGTTACATCTGAAATCTCTTCTAGAGGAGGGCCCCTGAGATACTAAGCTGCAAGAACAGCTCTACTAAATATGTTAGCTCCAAAAGCAATGATTTTTAAACCATCTGTCCAACTCATAGGGATTGGAGAACATGGGGCGCAGAAATGAGCAGAAGCCTTCAGTTCTTATGAACGCTAATAAAATCATAGTGGGATAATATTCTAAATAAGGAACTCCTTCTTGAAAGCTGAGAATTTTCTAAATGTTATTTGGCACTGTGGCATGTTGCCACTGACTGGCAATTAAATTTGCTTTTAAAAGAATTCATATGCAGATAAATGCGACTGAATTTGAAAAGCTATTGTGGACTTCCTATGGCAAGTGCTACATAGTGTATCTTAACTCTTGTTTTCTGCTTAAATACCTAATTGCATGCTTTCCAGAAAACTCTTACCTGCTCTACTTTCCTATTTCTCTACTTCAGAGATTGATTACCTGAAATGTACTTATAAACCTTTGTATGACTTCACTATTGTTGGTTTGTTGTGTTTTTTTGTTTGTTTTTATAGATTATTTCAAGTGATCCATTCTGGGTACCAACCACCGAGGAAGAATATTTGCACTTTGGGGAAAAGGCAGACTCAGAGAACCAGGCCCGCAAGTACATGAATGCAGTAAGAAAACGAAAGGGACTTTATGTAGAAGAAAAAATTGTGGAGCACGCTGAAAAGCAAAGAACTCTCAGTAGAAATAAGTAGCTGTGTCTGCTTCCCTTCTCTCCTGACTCAGCTAAGTGCAGGTGGATTATTTTCTATGCAGCAGATTCAAAATTTCATCTGGACTTTGTTCTTTGACACTTTTCTTACATGCCATAATGTCTGTGGCTCATGTTTTAATAAACGTAAGCCTTTCCAAGTTTTATACAGAGAGAATAGTTTATTTATTTAAATCAAATAATAGGCATATTCATTGCAATTGGTCTCAATTTTTAAAATTTACTGCCCTATTGAACTGTCTGTCATAGGATTAGGAACTCCTAATTTAATTTGTTTCTTTCTGATTTATCAGATGTATTTACAGTTACAGCTGATTAGCTAGTTTGTTGCAAATAAACTATATGCTGAATTTAGCTCCTTAATGTTTATGACTCTTCTTTTTTAAATTTATTTTAATTTCTGTAGTGTATTTGTTACTCACCAGTACTTTCCATAGGTACCTATATGCAAATAGGTGTAAGCCTATTAGGGATTTCTAAGCTATTTGTTTTACTCTGTTTATCATGTAAGCAGTCATGTATCTTCTTTAAATCAGAGGGCAAAAAAAAATAGCACTGCAAACCAAGTGAGATTTGTCTTTTCCCCTCTGTAGAACACATCTTATTAAAAAGTTCATACGGCTACCTCTGCCAATCCTGTGTGAGTGTTTGCAGCCTCTTGCAGAAATTTCTACCCATTCAGCCTGTTGTCTTGAATTCAGTGAAGGGAAACGCTTGCAAAAATACACAAAATGTCTTGCTGTTTGCAGGTGTCTAGGATGCAGAAGGCTCCAGAATTAATTCAGACTAAGACTAACAGGAAAAAAAGTCCTCACAGGGCATAAGTTTTAGTTAAGAAAAATGGAAACCTGGGATAAATGAGAAATATGATGCTTGACTTTATCTTCTCATTTGGCTGCTTAGACTTGTAAAAGGAAAGGAGTAGAAATCTAGGAAGATTAAGCCGAATAGATTGGTGTCCTTGAACAGTTTCTGATATTTAGTTAAATGAATGGGAAATAAGTTCTTAAATCTTGTGCCACCTGACTTTCTACTACCTCTTGTCTTTGCTAATTGCAAAAAGTTCTGTTTCAGATAACCATGAATTACATAGGTTATCCTTTTCTTTCCAGAATATGACCATTTCTTCAATTTATGACTGCCTTGTACTCCTTTAGCACCTACTTGGTCTTTCTGAATAAATATTTTCTGTGCGTCAATTAATGCAGCAGGCAGAATTTACTGATAGCGGTTTTGCTTCTTATGGGAAGGAAAACTGTTACTTGTTTTACAACTAGATTGATTTTGAATACTTAACTTTTATTTTAAATAGCAGTCTTTTCCAGCTTGTCTGCTTTCATTGTGGAAACGTTTCCTTTTAAGATTTTATTTATGAATTATTCAAGCAAATGAAATATTTGCTGTTCTTAGAAGATTGTTCCATAAATTGCTCTTGTTTTGCGAGGGAGGTCTGCACAGCAGCCCTATTAGAGCTTGAACAAACATACTTAGGCAGTTTGGGCACTGCCAGCTGGTATAGCCGGGGAATGCACATTAACTTACTGCAGCCTGCAAAAAACAGTCAAGACATAAATGTTAGTAAGGAGGTCTTGGCTAATGCAGCTACTCTGCTAGCTGGATCCCAGATAGAGTTAGATATGTCAGGCCTGCAGTTAGAAAGCTGTCAGAGTCACCTCTTTGTGCAGCTACCTGAGACTCTCAAGAATGAAAGAACCTCAGATTTTGCTGAGTACTTTATTGTTCTTTGTTTCCACAGAATGGGTGAAGGGAGTAAATACTCCAGTATAAATGAGAAACTGGATATGAGTTTCCTTCTCTTACTGTACACAGGAGGTAAATACGCTGTACTTGACAATTCTGGGAGTAAAACAGCACTCAAGATTAGAGAGGTGTTCCTCAAATATATCTATCTGAGACTTTTTTCATTTATAAACCTAGTGCCAGACAAGTACCATTTACAGATGAGACAACTCGAAGAACAGAAGCTTGCAGGTCTGCTTAAAACCTTCCATTCTTGTGACTTGGCAGCAGAACTCAACCTGGGAATTCAGGTGACTTTTCTCCTCGCCCTGATCATATCAGACTAAATTCTTTGGACAGAGTATATAAATGTTTTGCTTCTTCAGTTAGGGTTTCTCCATTCTAACTTTAGTTTGGTTCAGAATGCTGTGTAGACTTTTTTCTGTGCTTCTTCCTAGTTTCCTTTGGAAGCAGAAATAGAAGAGCATGTGGAGGAGAGGCTGTGAATGAGCTGGATTATTTTGTCAGCACCATTTTATTTGTTATTTTTTTTAATGCTCGGTTTGAATTCTCACATAGCTTCTGATTCATTTTGATTCTTGTTCATACCAGACTGCCTGTGAAAACTCAGGAGTTGAAACTAGGCAAGGGAGTACAGTTTTCTTTGTTACATCACAAATAGTATAAGGACAATGAAGAAAATAGTGATAAGGTCTCTTTAGTACCTTTGGTTTTCATAAAATGTTTTGAAATCCTTCCTTGGAGGGTGTTAAATGTTATCTTTTACTGCAAACTGCTAGATCCCCGCTTACAGGATGCTTTTAAGAAATTTCCATCAACTGATATTACTTCTGATATGTCAAATCCATGGAAATGAAACCAATCCTGAAATATAATTTTTAAAGATCAAAAAGATCACATTTATATAAAATTTGCAAGCAGTAAATGTTCTCTTAACACTATGATTTGAGGGATTTTGTGTTGCTGTTATTCTCTTATTTTGACTATAGCTAAGCTTTTCTATGGATCTAAAAGCCTTTTCAGTAAATTTGCGTATAATGTAGGTTATCATTGACAGGAAAAGTGACCTGAAAACAAACGCTTTAAGCTAAGAAATATTTTTAATTTAAAAAGCGTGGATGCATCAAAGCTTTCCATTTGAGACAGGAATATTTTTTCCTGTATTTGCTCTGCTGCCCCTGCCCCACCTCAACAGATAAGAATCTTATTAGAATATACAGAAAGCCAGGTAAGTACACATTCTTGTCTGAAACACCTTTTTATTTTTAATTTTTTGAACTTCAAACTTACAGTTGAATTCTTCGGATTCATCTAAAATATCTCAGCTGTGACTGAGGGGTATGAGACACCTCCATGTTGGTAATGTTACCAAACACTGTGTTTTTAAGAAAAGCCAAGGCCATTTCCACAGCCATAACTCAAGCTACTTGGGAATTTCCTGCAGAATGGGATCCAGTGAAGTTGGGGAAAGGTTGGCAGAGCGTGGAGTAGAATCTCTGGCTTTTTACAGACGTATCTGTGCATGGTTTAATGATAAAAAGTGTGTATGCTTTTTATTGTGCTATTCTTCACCAGTTTGCAGTTTTACTCTTCAAATTTGCAGTATCTGTGATTTGCTTCTTCAGTACAGCCCAGAGAAGGAAAATACTTACAGTGTTAATGGGAGATGTCTGTGTAGGACTGGCTGATTTTAGTGGTGCTTAGACAAATAGTTTACATGCAAGATAAAACATTTACACGTAAATACCATTTTGATTTAGCAGCATTTCTGAATTTTGGTCTGTTCTCTACTTGATGTGGCTTAGTCATATCATCTGTGGTGAGTGTGTGCTTTTTGACTTCTTTTGTGCTAATTTGGATCTACTGAAAAGCAGTTAAGATAAAAATTAATAATGATTTGTATAGTCACTACTAATAAACTGAACTGAAGAACTGGGCGGGGGGACGGACATTAGTCTTTTACAGCTGTATCATTGCATGATTATAAAACTCCTGCAAACCATGACTAACAGGAGAAAAAAATAGATACCATGAAGTAGTGTGGTTTGGACTGTTTGGCAGAGACATTTCTGTTTCAACAGATGCTGTTTTCCTACAGAAACTTTATTTATTTATTTATTGTTAATTTATCTTTCCTCCCCCTCTACTCATCCCTCCTCCTTCATTTCCTATTTTACCAGAGATCCAACTCCATAAGGCCCACTGATTTCTTTTAGCGGAATATTTTTATGATCAACTTATTTGCTGTGTTTTACTGAAACTGCTTATCTTTGTAAAGACTTGCTAGGAAATCCAGTAGTGTTTTCCTGTTAGCACTTTTGATGGCGATATAAAAGGCTTGGCCTTCACCCTTAAAAAAGTGGCATGTCTCACTGTTCTCCGGTGAGATAACTAAATGCAGTTTTTCCCCCCAGAAAAGCTGCTGGTATAACAGGCTAACAATAAATAATAATCTGCACAGACAGCAAAAATAAAACTTCTGTCAGAAGAATCTATAGCATTTTTAAACCCTGCATTTCCTACATGCTCACAAACACGTTTGCTATCCCCTGAGAGGGAGGAGAATTCAGTAATGTTATGCTATTTTCTTGTGAAGTGGCCACAAAGCACAGCTAAAATATGCATCTTCTCAAGTGGAATTACAAATGGGAGGCAGATTGATCATCATCACCAATTCAGTGCTGGCTTTTTCCCATCTGCACAGAACTCTTTCCAGAATTTTTCACGTGGTTCTTTTACACTGTAATAAATTAAGTCAGGTAATGAATAAATCACTCTTGTTTCATTGCTTTCTGAATTATTTATGCCAGTGTAAACTGCTACTCTGGAATATTTTGTCGTCTGTTTTGCTGTAGCAAAGGCCTTAGACTTGAGACAAATCTTAAGAAACTTTTTGGCTTTAGTGATGACTCCATGACGGTCCCCTCTGCTGTTTTCTCCTGAAAATAATAATTCTGGATTATAACTTGCTTAAAAAGAAGGAAAAGCCCACGATCTTAACATAAAAGAAGGTTGTGGAGTAATTGACAAGGTTTTTAGAGGGAGTTAGTAGCAAATGATCCCTACAAAAGCAATGTTTTGCTGTAGTGATGATTTCATAGCATTTGAAAAAGGGAACGTTCAGTTGTCTTGTCATTGTAGGATTCAAGAAAGTAGTTTGGAGTGGCCACCATGCAGTGCAGGCATAAATGCTGCCCTTAGTGGAGCTGTAAGATGATTTATCACGATGAAGAGGCAGATTTATTCACGCTTAAAGGGGACTTAATGAAGTCCGTGGCAGCGTCAGGAATCCCACTCCTTTGCCATTTCTGAAGGCAGTATAACGGGCTGGCTAGACTTACCACCTCAGCACTCTGAGATTTTACTCCTAGTTTGTTCAAAGGGGAGGATACAAAGTCTAGGTCCGTCATACAGGAGCAGGGACTGAGATGACAAAAAAAAACAAACCCTCAAAAATTTTCATGGCAGAGTGATACAACCATTAAGCAGTGGTTTCTGGTTGCCTCTAATATATGTATTTGACCATAGGGTGTTTTTTTTAATTTTTCTAATGCTCTTTTAAATTATGATTTTAGATCAATCAACCTAATTCCAAAGGCCGATTCATTTGTTCGGTGCTACAGACATACCCAGAGGCAACCGGCGCTGAAATACAATAGCAGGTATACTATAGAGCTCACCTGCAACTAACTGTTTTCTGTCTTTCCTCTCTTGTCATGGTAGCATTTACCTTTACGAGATCAACAGAATAGCTCTTTTAGAAGAAAAAATGGGCATTGCTTCATGGAGTGACTGACAGAAGGAGCTGTGTAAGCAGCAGCTGAAGCTGCGCTTCCCCTGGAGACTAGGCACAGTATGTTCATGACAAGCGCTGCTATCACTGGTCTAGGCATTGAAAGCTGATCCTATTTATGAATCCGTGTCTTTTTCTTGTAATATTGCTGTCATGCAATATGAACAGCTTAGGAAGGTTATTTTAAATTAACCTTCCTGTGTTAAAACAATGTCTCGTCTGTTCCTATCACTTCCAACATAGTAAGCATCAAGGCCAGTGAGTAATGCCACTGCAGCTGGTGTGAAGGGGAAAGGCTGGAGAACAAATGTAAAAACGCTGTGGAAAAAATAATATCACATAGATGAGTGCCTTTCTAGGAACTGTTTTAATTGCATAATGAGATTTCTTTGTTGCTCCAGAAGTGTTCAATAATAGATAGCATGCAAGTGTGCTATATGGAAGATAGATACGCTGCCTTGACAGGCAGAATATAATTACCAGTCAGAGCATGCCTTCTGTTTAGCCTTGCCGCTGCGGAGGAAAGCATGAACAAACAAACCTGTGTAGCTTGGTTCTCTGTCTTCCTTGCTGCCCTGTAGATTTCATGATAACCCCTTGACTGTGGCAGGCTCATCATTCCAGGCGGCATGGTGGAAGGGAGCTGTGCATTCCCAGCAGCAGCAGTTACTTGGGTACCAGTTTACTGTCTGTATAGAAAGCAGCTCTACAGAACCTTTTAAATCCCTTTCTACCAGAACCCAGCAGTGAATCATGGCTTCTATTGAATCTTGCTGCTGGGACAGGTGGAGCCTGAGGAACTGTGTGCAAGCATATTTTGAAGGGATGTTCTGAACATCTGCAGGCTGCATGAAGGTGGGAGGCCCATGGCCGTGAAATTACAGAGTTTACTCTCCTCTTATGTAAGAGAATGCTATAAAGAAAACTCCTTAATTATTTTTTTGTTCTTGTGGTTCTCTCTGTTGAGCACCCCAAAGCACATGAAGAAGCTTCTGCCAACTGGACTGGAAGAGTTTGGGCTATAGAAAAGGGAAGTACAATAACTGTCCGGCTTTCTGATAGCTGTCACTCATGCTTAAACTTATCAACATAATTTCTTTCAAGCCAAAGAGAAGATGCTAAAACAGTGATTGACAAAGGAAAATACCTAATTGTAAACGAGAGTTGCTGGTTGACAAGGTGTGCTCTGCTTTTGCTCCAGAGCTTGCAGGTAACGTATTTTTCTGGCCAAAAAGAGTGAAGCTATGTATTTCCTCATAGCTACCTAAAAAAATGCCAAACAGCTGCGTCTTCTTATAAACATGCCTGAAAGGTAAAGTAACTTCAAGATTCCCTTGCTTGTGTTGTATAACCAGATGTAGTATTGATGTTAACGGTTCGGACATGAGCAATGCCATTGTCATATTACATGTGATTCACACTTAGACCAGTTCCCCAGTCCGTACTATCGGCCGTGTTAACCCAGCGAGCGTATGTCCTGCGAGCAGGCAGCCAAAGGAGACAGCGGCCAAAAGAGGTGGACGTTGGATATTGGCTTTAACCTTGGGTTGGAAGCAACAAAGTTGCTGTTCACTGGAGAAAGTCACTGAACAGTTGGAGGAATTACTGAACAGTATAAAAATCAGACATACTTGGCTAGACACTCTTCAGTGCAGCCCTGTGACTGGCACGGCCTTTGCACTGGTGTAGCTGCCTTGTGTTGCCTCCCTGCAGGATATACACTTCTGCAGCTGATTACATGGGAGTGTGGTATGTAATACAGCCTGGCCTTCAGTTTTTAGTACATATAGATTGAGATTTAGGACCAGAATATCATTTTGGGTAATTCATTGTGGTTTATGTGACTTCTGTTGAGTCCTGTTTGATTTCTTCCAGATGAGGATCTGGTTTTTGTGCCACTTTCATTTTGTTCTTGACTTAAAAAGCGGCAGGTATGCGTGATAATGCTAGCTGAGCCTTTTTTCTTCATAGGTTTATTACTGGAGAGCAGAAAGATGTCTGCAGACTTGTGAGCACTCCTATAAATAGCAAGCTACTGTGCATAAGGAGTCTGTTACTGTTGCCAACTCTATGTTTTTCTTACAAATCTTGTGATATTTTGTTTTTCCTAAAAACCTCAGGTCTTGTATTTCATCAGAATCTCTGTTTTCATTAAAAAGAAAAAAAAGTTTCCAGCTTGATGTTGGCATCAAATTAGAGAAAAACTTGAAAATGTTTGCAACTTCACCATGATGGCAGAGAAAACCAAATGCATACAAAACCCCCCAAATATAGTATTTTACTTTAAAAACAACAAACAAAAAGTCCCAAACCACTGAGTAAATGAAAGACCTGTGGTTTTGAAGGACAGACTCTTAATGTCTGTGTTGTGGTCTTTTACTGTAACTGTAAAAGTGACTTTTGTAATACTTTTTAAAGTGGTGATGTGTTTTTTTTTCATTGCAGATAAGCTTCTTGCAAAATCCTTACTTAAAAAGAAAAGATGTTGAATTGTTTGGAAACACTGGTCACTTAAAAACCAAGGAGCTGCTAGTAGTCCCTGAATAGATGCCTTTTTCTCAAGGTTTAATTCTTGATCTGAATCTGCATGATCCAAAGCAGAAGGGCTGGAGACTGACCATAAACCTGCTAAATTATTGAGTTGTTGGAGGGAGAAATGCTTCTGTTGATTCCTCCCTCCTTGCTGGATGTATGCTGAGCTACCCCTGCTTTTTATCAGGGTAAATGTTTAAAGAGTAGTTCATTCTAGTTTAATTTTTACACCTCACATTTTATTTCATAAAGATTTTCTTAAACTACAAACCCTTGCCTTTAGCCCGTAGCTTGGCCTGAAGTAAACAAATTTGTGTGTGTGTACTGTGCTTTTACCAGGGGAGCCTCAAGTCATCAGTTCTGTGAATCGAAGCAGCTAGGCTAAATCTTTGAGAGACTGGGCAAGTGATACCAGATGAGACTCCAAATTGGACTAGAACTTTCCTTCTGTCACCAGTTCTTATGTGTTGGCCTTTCTTCTTTGCTCAATGAGACAGAGAAAGACTTGGTGTTTACATCTTGCACAACATCATTATCCAGCACTTCAACAAAAGAGATGGAAATGGCAAGTTGTTGTGTTTGATATTTCAAATGTAAAAATCAATTTGAAAGTGTTTCAGATCAGCTTTAATCATCCCGAATAAGTAATGAAAGGGCAAAATGTTACAGTGTAGGCTTTTCACTTTGCTTTTGTTGACAATGACTGCTGTTGTAGATGAGGCAGTAATCAGGGCCAGAAGAGAGAAAGATCATTACTGGATAAATGGGCAAACTTCACTCTCGAAAGTTGTGCAACCAGGGGTAACACGATAGAAGCAAGAATAAGAATTTGGTAGGTTGAAAGGCCTTTTTGCTACAACAAACACTGTTTTGAAAAGGGTGATGGAGTTGCTACAGAGGAGGTTTGCAGAAATAATGATTTCCTGATACTTAGAGATTGAAATTCTACAACTTTTGTTAATTTCCAAATCAAAGGATATTTTTCCATGACTTTGAGCTACGTTGGTTTTATGTTATTATCTTCTAAAAACCTTTTTTTTTTTTTTTTTTTTTTTTTCAGAATTATAGCCAAGTAAGGGAAGTTTGTTTTGTATCCCTTTTACTCTATGGATTTAACCTTTTCTTTTGAATCATAGGTGTATTTTCAATGTTTCAAGGCAAAGACAGGGACTTCCCCTACTATGTGATACTTTCTTTTCTGAGGCTGCTGTATCAAATACCTTGGTGATGATATTCATGACTGACTTACAATGACACTCCCAAAGATCACGCTGCTTTTCTTTGGAGATATAACAATTGGGGAGAACATCCCAGGAACTCTTCGAAAAAAGTGTTTTCTCTTTTCCGTCTGCCCCGGCAAATACATTTTTGAACACCATATAGTTTGCTGTACAATTCCTTTTAAAAAGCTAAATGCGTATTTTTGGGAAGTGAAATTACTGACTTGTGGATTGTGTAGCAAAGGAGGAACTGGTGGCAAAATCTGGGGTGTGTTTTTTCTATGCTGATTGCTCAGGGGTATATTATAATATCTAATCAGAAGTCATTAACGGTATATGCAGCATTAATTCATACAGCCTTCCATACATAACACCCTCTTGGGTCCCTCAGGGCAAGATGATTCTTTAATGGACCACGTTCCCAAGATCAACTGATAGCGCTTGGTCATTCACCCACACAGATAATCTGCAAAGTGAGCAAACATTTAACTACCTCATGAAAGAAGTCCAAAACTGAGTTTCCACTTCCTGCTAAAGAAACAGCCTTGGGTTTTCTTTGCTTAGGTTTTTTTTGTTTGTTTTTTTTTCAAAAAAAAAAAGTATCTTAGCCTTCTAGAAGGAATACCTAGAGACAGCATATTTTGTAGAGGGTTCTCTTTCCTCATTGTCAGTCTTTCAGCACACCAGTATTGATCAAGAATGGAAAGACCTGATTTTAGAAACTGTAGACTGTGCTGGGATATTGTGATAGTGTCAGGTGGGAATAGCTGTGAAGCCTGTCTGCCACCTGGAGAAGCGTTCACTGTAAACTCAGAATGTGTCACAAAATGTTTGCTAGGTAGAAGTATTAGAATTCTGGCACAGGGCAAATGGAAGGAGGATGAGGGCTGCTGCTAAGAGAATATGGGGGGGTTCAGGCATGGGTCTAATTTTATTCCTGTGCATAGAAGTTAAATAATAAGTTAATAATTCCTTTTCTTAAGAAAGATGTCTTGAGTGCTGAGAAAATCCTTCTCTACAGCTGTAAGATGCATTTAAATCACCCAGCGGAAGCAATGATCTGTATTCATGTAAATGTGTTTTGATGTCCTCTTAGAAGTTTAAATGAAACACCCACATCCAGGAAGCTAGTTAACTCATGCGAGAGCACAATTGCAATTCTTCATTAAACATACTATGTAGGACTTCTTTTCCACTTCAGAAGCACAGAACTTTGGCAATTTATATTTATTTGAGATGAAAGAGGCAAGCTAATAATTCAATGCTTATGACCTCTAAATAAGATGAAACCTTGTGTTAGAAATTAATTTATAGGGTTTTTTTAAACTTTCTTAATTTTTGATGAATTGCTCATTCCTATTGCAGATGATTAACATCACTCCCTGTTCTGTAGAAACAGCTTTTCTTTTTATCACAACACAGCAACCTCCACCCCCAAATCCGTAGCAAAACGTTGCAGGAGGTAATGGAGATACAACTAGTAGATATTACTCAAGGAATAACAAAAATGTGGGTGTTTTCTCAAATAGTATAAACTTGTGTAATTCTTTTGTCTTGGTAGCTAATGTTAGTTAGCTAGGCTTGTGGCTCTTTTATATCAAAGAAGTTAAATTGATTTATTCTGGTTGAGAAACTACGGGCAATTTTATTCTTTATGTAGATTTGGATCTTAACCAGCCTGTAGAATTGTAGTGTAGGGAAAAGCCGTAGATTAAACCTTACATGAAAGTTCAAAGGCAAACTCTCCTTTTTTAATGAGCCCCATTATTTTGTTACATGTAGGTATCAGTACTTGTATTAGAAATGGAAACAGATCTTCTTCCTTGTAATGTTTTAGCAAAAATAATGGGGATTGAGATCCTTGGAGAGTAGGCTTTTTACGAGTAAAGCTCAGAGCAAAATCTACAGCACTCTACTGTATTATGTTGGAGAAAGTGCTGCCTCTGTAGCTTTCATCTAATGCTCAGCGTAGGCTTTATATGTAGGTAGGTTTGATTATTGCCCCTTGGAGTAGATAAGTATCTGGAATGATCTCATTCGATTGTTAAGATAATTTGTCTTTGGGGATTCTGACCTTCGCATTTCAATGACATCGTCCTTTTTACAGACTGTAAATCACTGATGTTGGCTCCTGGCCTTGCTAATGAAACCTGCAGAAATATAGTATGGCATAACAGCATGCTTATATTAATATTATTGGATGGGTAACTAACTTCTGGCTACTCAAAAATGCTTTTTAAAGGTAGTAAATTTGGATACTCACGGCCTCATTTGGTGCTTCTAACCTGTCCATTATATGCCAGCTCATACAGTATGCACATCTAGCAGGGCTGTAACTTGGGTATTTTCTTTTAATTCTGTGGTCTAAATAGCTTTATTAATTAGCCTGAAACACAACAGCGAAGAGAAACTCTCCTCCACAAAGCCAACTTTTATATTGCAGAAATTCTGGGAAAAAAAAATAAATCAGAATGCGTTCGTTTACCTACTGCAAATAGCCTTAATTTATAGAAAACTCTAATTTTGCATGAACCAACTGAGGCAGTTTTCTCATTTAACACGACATGTGTTCAGTAGAGCTTCTTGCAAATGGTTCTTTCAAAATACCTCTAAGTGGTGCCTAACAGTTTCTCTATTAAATACCTTCATATTGTCATCCAGGGTACTGCAAGTTGTGGTGAGCTGCGGTTTTTCTGAGTCTGAAGAACTTAGTATTCTTGCCACAGCCTGTCACTGGGTTAAAGCAAAGAAAGCCTCTTTCTGTCGTTGGTTCTTCCATGTGTTGGCTTGTGTGCATTTAACTTTTTGGGTGATATGGGTCTTCTGTGTTACTGATAGTAATTTCTAATGCCTAATTAATATCTCATATAATGGCTTTAAAATCAACCAAATCAAACCAGCGTTTTCAGATCACTTGTGTGTTTGAGAGCAGTTTGTGTACAGTCACTTTCATTCTTTCTCCTGCATTTTCAGACAGTTTTCTGTTACATTTGGATGGCTTTTCACATGCAAGAGGAAACCAGTTCCCAAGAAGAGTTATTTGCCAGGTATACACACTGGAAAGTTTGGGAACTACTTAGAAGACTGTAGAAATTATTTTTGACCCTTTTCAATTGATTTTATTTCAGGCTGGCACATGTTCTTTTTGGCTTATTAATGTGATCTCTGTCCTATCCTAAAGGGAAAATGGACACAAATTGAAGCTGCTTGGCAGTGGCTGCCAATGTGTACAGTGATATGCAAATACAATTTCTGTGAGCTCCTGTCTTTAGGATGTGTTTGCACAGGAAAAGCATCATTTCACAAGCCCTGCACTTGTGATTGCTAATCACAGTTTTAATAACCATGTCCTCACTTTGAGTCGTGTATCAGTTCCAGGTCCCCAGCATTACCATAAATGTTTAAAAAAAACTTGGCAGGACGGTGGTGAAATTTAAGTGTGAAAAAGATTGGCATTGTCCCCTTTTCCTTTCTTTCCTTCCTTTCTTCCTTCCAGCTTGCTCCTTTTTTCTCTTTGCCCATTTTCCTTTATTCCTTGTTTTCTAGGGAAGCTACATAGCTGTAGAATATAACCAGCAAGATTACATGCTCTTTGCCAGCAGCTGCTGCGCCCTGTATTGATCGTTTGTTTATTTTACATTACTACTCTCAAGCTAAAACTCACCTGAAATCATCATTCTACCCTTTTCATTTTAAAGTCATTCTTTCAGTTTCATGTTCAAAGTATTGTTTTCTCTATAAGAGTCCGTGGAAGTTATTTGCCATTTTAAACTTTTTTTTTCAATATGTTTTAAGGAAATCTTGATAACAGCCTCTTTTCCTAAAAAGACTGAAAAGAAAAAGCAGTGATTTTTTTTTTGATTTTTTTTCTTCCTTAATCCAGACATTTCCATTCAGAATCACATTTCACCTGATAGATGTATTTAAAATGATCTGTGCGGTTTGTGTTTGTTTTCTTTGTGTTCAGAATTACGTGCTGTAGACAGCAACCTCTGGGCCTTTTAGAGATGCTGATCAGAAGGCAAATGGGAGAGAAATATTCTGAACAAAGAACCAGAGTGTAGTCTGTGTTGTGCTCTTTATGTATTTTCCAGCTGGTTTTACTTCTAACCTTCACCATTCCTCGTGGGACACTGATGCAAATCTGCATTCAACTTTTTTTTCTCTTTGTCTGTGACACACAAGACCTAAAGTAAAGCAGTAATTTTCAATATTAGAAAATGTGGCTCGGTGTCCCTGTCCCCAGTGTGAACATGCACATTTAAATATGAATGAATGAAAGTGGGCCAGAACCCCCTTGAAGCTTCGAGTTGATGCACAGACTGCGTGTTCTTTCTGGATTAAGTACTGTACTTTTTTTTTTTTTTCCTTCCTTTGCCGAACAACAGCTACCATATGGGCTGAGCTTCAGCCAGTCAACTACTAAATTACAAACACCCTTTTGACTGTAAATTGAATGGAAAAGGATGTCAGTTATCGCTTTCCTCCTGTGGCCATACCACAAGAGCACCTGCAGTAAAAAACTGGCATTCATACTCTGAAAAGCACCACATGCTTCTATTGTTAGCCAAACAGTATCTAACCTTGGCTTTGCTCACCCCACTTCTATCACAGCGAGAAGATTGCAAAGATAAGAGCCTCACTTTTGAGTAAGAGTTCACTCAGAGACACGTCTCAACACTTATCCACAGAATTTTGATTCCACTGAAGGAAATAAAAACTGCTTAGGAAGATGACTATCTGTGGTATCCTTCAGAGAGGAGTTGTGACTTAGGTACAGGTTTACCATATTTATTTTGAAGTTTGTTATGAAATTATAACTGCTTTCTCTGAAAACGTCGCACTGTGACCGGTTCAGCTCACTTCAAGGATTATCTAGTTTCCAGCCTGAGTGCCAGAACTAAATGATTCATTTCTCACCTATGCAAGGGTAGTCCAGAAATTTGACCGTTCCTCTATCCCCAAGGCAGGTGCGAACGTGTGCAGAGAGGATTTGAGCAGGGAGAAACCGCTGATGTCTGGAAGCAGTGAACTGGCTGATCCATTAAGGGAGACAGCTGTAGGGCCAAGAGGAGAGGTTCCTTGTATCCTGGTCTATAATAGGGCAGCTGAGCTGGGGAGCAGGCAGTGAGCGAGCCGGCAGCTGCTGCTGTGTCAAGGGCCTACTGGCCTTTGTATTCTAGGAAGGCTGGTGAGACTCCGTCATCTGCTATGTCCATTAACTCTTCCTTTCCTAGATAGATAGATACATGTTGTGATTGAACTAGCCAATATGTTTATTCAGACTGTGATTTAAAATTATTAGGAAGAATGGGTGGTTTAATAATTAGGGTATTTTCTTTTATCTTCTGAAGCCTAAAGCTATATGGCTGGCTAAAGTATTTGTGGTTTTGTTGAGTTCCCCAGTGGATTATTAGATGCGTTACATACTTGCCTTCTGACTTTTGTTCAAAGACTCCTTAAAGTTCAGTGCCTACAAACATAAACTCCACTCTTGAATCACTAGAAGGCAGTCATTAGGTCAAGGCTCAGTGCACTGAGAAAAGCATTACAGTGTGAAGGAATTCATGGAGCGACCAAATAACATTCAGAATGTTAATTTACAATTGCTGCTTATGACTTAAAGTTGTACTGATTGGAGGCCTTGAGCATTTCTGCCAGTGTTAAAACTCACACTACTTAAATATAACCAAATAATTCTAACATTAAGCCAGCTGTGCAATTCTGGCACTTAACTGGCAACATGTAACATCAAAGAGGTGGTGTATTTTTTGTGTATCACACCGTGTAGTTGCCCTTCTCCCCCGAAGTGAGTGAATCATAGAAGCTACTGCTGTTTGAATGATCTGCAAACAAGATGCTGATGTTCAGATGTTGTTCTTGGAAAATGCCGTGCATCTTTAGAAGGTTTTAAAATCCTTTCTTCGGAGATGGTAGATGGCACCTTATATTATGAACACCATCAGATGGTTCCTCTCCCAGCCTTGGGCCTTCTTTTAGCATTCATGCGTATTTACTTTAACTGACATGGCTGCAAAGTATTTCCACATGTTTCTTAAGTTCAGAGTCAGAAAATTAAATGTCTTTTATGGTGTTTTTTTGGATAACTATTTGTGCCTTTGTTTCCTACCATCTGTACAGTGCTCAAAACTAATAGCCCTGGTTTCCATTACCTGTACCATTTGTGAGTGTTCACTCTTCACTCTTCCTTTGTTTCTGAGTCTAAATATTCTGCACATAAAGCAGGCATATGTACGATATTTGTTTTTATTATTTGTGCCATTTAAAACAGGTTTGGAGAGATGCTGTGGCATAGCTGGCAACTGGGAATCTTGGAGCTGCTTCATAGTTAAGGTTGCAGCTTGTCTTTCTCATGGTGAGTTTGTTTTTCACATTTTTCCTAGATTCTTAAAAAAATAATTTCAATATGGTACATCTTCTAGAAAGGCAAGTCCGAGTTTGGTAGAGCTATATGAAAGTAAGTATTTTAAGCAGCGCTTCTATTGCTAGCTTTTCAGTATTTGCTTCATGACAATTTCCCCATGGGTATCTCCAAAATGTCTTGACTAACAAAATTCCGGCTGATCTTTCTTTGGTTGGTGTTTGAGTAGAAACACTTGGTGATTGTGCAGAGGCAAATGAGGACATGAGAGCCTGGAAATTTTTCAGCGTGACTAAAATGTATGTTTCTGCTTCTCCCCTGGGCTGGTACCCAGAGAGAATCACAGAATGGTAGCGGTTGGAAGGGACCTCTGGAGGTCGCCATGTCCAACCCCCCGCCCCGATCAGGTAGGGTCACCTAGAGCAGGTTGTCTGGGACCATGCACAGTTGGGTTTGGAATACCTTCAAGGATATCTCCAAGACAACTATTTGCATTTTCACATGTGCCCTTGCTAGACATGCCAGAATCTTTCAGAAGGGAGATTTCTCCAGAGAGGCCTTTTAAGATCCGTTGGACCACAGAAGGTGTTAGATGCCAATCTTACTGGGAGGGAAGGGCACAGAGCTCCTAAATAAACAGAAAAAACCATGCACATCAGGAGGAAGGCATGTGTAAATGTGAACATCTGCTAGATCAGATCGTACCTACAAAGAAGCTTCTCTCATTACAAGAATTCTCGGACCTTAGAGAGTCTCTGAAACATGCAGGTGAATTGAGAAATTTGGGGTTTTTTTCTGGAGTGAGAGGTTGGAAGTGTGGTATTTGTTTCCTACATGTGCTCTATAAACTGTACTAAGAGAGACAAATCCTATTCCTACCCAATGCCCTTAGATCAGCTTAGCATGAGCTCATATTAAGATATGGTCACTCTGAATTTACTTTGCTCAGAAGTATTTTAGAGTTACTAAAAGTCATTTTTCATGCGTCGTGCTTCACCATCACTTACCTTAAGTCAAGCAGCTGCTTTTATGTCCTGTTTTTCTATCTCTTGCTAGCTCTGTGCCTGGTATGGGACATCTCCCTGCAGTCATTCTGCTTTGGACATGTCAGTTCTGTAAACGGAAAGCAGGGATAGGTGTTGCTTCCTTTGGACTGTGTGAAAGTGATGCTGGCAGGATAGAAAGAGTTGGGCTAAAGTAACTTTCTTCCATTAGAAGAATAAAAATCTGAAAATAATAAATGTCTAAATTACATCTAGAGGTAAGGTGACTTTCTTTCAAAGTATATAATACAGATCCTTGCTTCTTCCCTCCCCTGAATTCCAGAAATTTATGATTTGTCTTTGATTCTAGATGGGTTGAGGTTTTTTTTTTAAAGCAAATGTTTTTAAATGGGTGGTTTCTTTGGTATGCTAAAAGAAAATAAATATATTCAAAAAGGCTGAGAATTTAAACCCAGGGAAGTGCTACAGAAAAGCTAGACAAAATCCTGTACTGACTCCACGAGCCCTTTAAGCGACAGGTTCAGCACCATTTCTCCATCTGCCTAATGACACTTCGAGTCATCACAAAGTTCTTTAAGCTTTTGTTAGGGCTGGTCTGTGGAGAAGAGTTACACAGAGTAGTGCGGTGACAGGAGCTGAAAGTCAGAATGATACTGATGCAGACTCTGCTGCCATGGGAGGAGGGGAAAAACTCGAACCTCTAGCAAGTTACGCCCACGCTGACAGTTCCCACAAGGCTTTGCTTTTACTTCTGCTTGCTGTCGGAGAGGCTTTTCCTGCCTTTCAGTCATCAGCCCCTGAATACTTTTCCTCCAAAACACCCCCAGCTACCCCAGGGAATTCTAGGAAATAAGTGAGTACCCTGCAAGGGCCCCTTGCCCAGCAAACCTTCCAGCATCTTCTGGCATTTTAACCAGCTGTTACCCATGTCACCCAGCTCACAATGATAAATGTTACTCCAATTTATTTATTTTTTTAAGGTGTAAAGTACAGAACTGGAAGAAGTGCTCAGCGGTTAATGAAATAATTTGTATTTAGTGTCTGCTTGCTGCTGTGCAATCCAGGAGCCATCCCTGATTTAATGCTTTAAATAAGCTCATATAGCTTCTGTTACAAAACAGAGACCTGACCTTGGAAAGAAGGAGGTTCAAAAGTGAAGGTGGCTTGGGAGGCTCTAACCCTCCATGTTTGATAATGGGATGTCAGTAGCCTACTAGTGACACCATCGTTTCCTCAAGTCTCTTCCCTTTGTGTTTACAACATTTCTCCTGACAGCTGAGAAGGAACAAATTTCCAAGGGCTCGAGGTTTTTTTCAGCAGCACCCAAAAGTCTGGCATCTTACCCTGACCTTGTAAGTCAGCAAAACTCGTCTGACAATTAAGTGGAAACAGACTCTCTCTTGGGAGTCCAGCTCCCTCCTACTCCTGATTGGACCAGAAACACTGTGAGAACAGACAGATTTCCTAGCAGTATCCTGGCACTTTCTTATCCATTCCTGGCCAAAACCAGAAAGTGTTAAAAAAAAAAAAAAAAAATTCTATAGGAAGTGGGAGGAGAGCACTGGGTATTTTTAAAACACAAATCTTATCTGAGTTTTGAGTAGAGAGTTTTGGGTCAGTTACTTTGTCTGACTGGTTCATCTACTCCTCTCCTAATCCCTCTGTTTACTGCAGAGCTTTGTGATTTCCTTCCTCCGGTCCCCTTGGTTATCTGGGTTGGCACGGAGCCTGGGTTCTGCTTCCCTTCCCCCTTGTGCACCTTTGTGTCCCCAGCCTCTGCATCCTGCAAAGGCAAGTCTTAATTCTTCACACACTTATTTTTTGTGATTTGCAGCTACTCAGGGGCACCCTTTGCAGGGTGTGTTGTGCACGGCTTTGCCTTCAGCTTGGCCTGTGGTTTTTGGTTTCCTTTTTTTTCTCTCTCTTTTTTTTTTTTTTTTTTTTTTTTTTTTTTTTCTGGCTGCCGTGAAGTGCCCAAAGAGCTGTTGACAGCCCATGGAAAACTCAGCAAACATTCCATGCAGAGCACTAGGTTGCCTTCGCCATCCTTTCCTGTGCCACGTTCATTTTTATTAGGAGTAGCTGAGAAAACAGGACCTTTGGGCTTTGGCTGATCTGCTCTTGCTACTTTCAGACACAACATGCAGGTCTGGACTTACCTGCTCCTATTGCAGCAGAACAAGCTGGAACTACTTCTCTGCTGCATCCAGTCCAGCCTTCTAGTCCTATGACTGGTTCCATTGGTTCCTCATCAGGAACTTGCTTTTCAGTTAGCTGTACAAGCCATTGCTTTCAGCTTTTCCTGGTTCTTTTTCTATCCTCAAGTTATCCAGACAGCTAATCCTTCTCTTAAGTTCACCTCCTTCATTTTTATAGTTCTCATTAGCTACTTGGGTTTTTTTCTCCCTTGTTTTGAGAGGTCTGGTAGCAAAGCCTCAGAAGTTTCAATACCCAGATGTTTCAGGATTTTTATTTGCCTGGTAGATAGTAATGTTTTTGCATGGCATTAAGGAGGCATCTTCAGACATGATCATGGCTTGGTATTTTCCCATCTCCTCAACTTGGTCAGTGCTGTACCAACTCCCAGGCAGTGTTAAGCATTTTATTGTAAGCCACAGTGAAAGACGTTTAGCAGCTCAAAGAAAGGTGATCTGTATGACAAGCTGAGCCCACCCATTCCTCAGGCTGCCTTATGTGACAAGCCTGGAGAGGAAGCTTCTTTCCTAGTTAAGGAATTTCAGAAACTCGCTGGTCCATCTTTAATTAGGAAGGAATGTTTGCTAAGATTTCGTTAGGTGGAAATGTCACAAGCAGATCTGTATAGCCAGAGGCCAAGACAGCATGTGAACACCATAACCCACCCCTTTTCAAATACTACCAAACGTCTTTGAGTCAATTTTTAGATCTTGCTCAGCAACTGCATAGATCTCCTCCCAGCAAGAGTGGAAATTTTGCTGTTGAGCAGGGTGAGGTCAGCAATCTTAAACAGTTTTGAAAATCTTGTCTCCAATTTCTTGGATCCACACGGACTACAGCTGCATGTGGATGCTTGTCTGTGCCACATAGCTGTGTGTTCCTTAGGTACCATGCTTTAAGGTACAGAGCTGTCCCTTTATGCCACTTCCATATGAACACAAAAATAGCCTGAAGCAAGAGAAGCCAGTCTAAAGGTACACTGGTGATGATTTTAGATGTGATTTTCAAAATGAGAAGCACTTGCTTTGAAAGGCAGTTGGGTGCTTTAGATACCAAATTTAGAACCAAGTGGCCTTGTCTGTATTGCTTCCTACCTCTCAGTGTCTACTTCATGCACTGGAACTGGGTTTTGCTTTCCAGATTTCTTTAGTGCAATGATAGAACCTCTTATTCCATCATCAGTAACTGTGTTGGATTTTATTTTGAAAATGTTTTCTCTGTGTGCTCCCATCTCTCAAATTTCATTCCAAACCAGTTTTAAGAATTGCAACCTCTGCAGGAGTCCCTACAAATCTTATGACTGGATCTCATGACAACAGCCTCTTCACTGTTGTTGATTAATCTTTGTTCTCTTGAAGGTTAAGAAGTCTGCACAAATAAGAAAGCCCTCTCTATTACTCAATAACCAGCCCAACTTACATCCTAACACTACAGTGGAAAATTTGACTGTTGTGCGACAAAAGAATCTAACCGTGTTACCAACTGCATTATGCAAGACTAAATGAAGTTACATTTTCTTAAGACTATTCAACTCTCTGCATAATTTACTTAGTATTTTAATAATCTTTTTAAACAGTCCTTACTTTCTGAAAGGTCAGAAGTAGCCTAAAAATAGTTACTATCATCTGATGGCTGCTTTGCTGGATTCCCAGTAGACAAGATTTTCACATCATAAAACTGTGGCTATCCTGGCAATAATTAGCATCCTTGCTGATGGTCTGATACAGAAATGCAAATCTTGACGGAGTGCTCTTTGCGTTTAGAAAGTGCTATTTATATGGTAGGCTCTTTGGGGCAGGGACTGTCTTGCATTATGAATGCTTCATACAACAGAATCTTGAATTGGTTGAAGCCTGCAGGCACAAATCCAATTCCAATAATAGTACGATTGAGTGGACGTGGAAACTAAGCAACTTTCTAGTCCTAGACATGACGTCAGAACAAGATTGAGGTGGAAGTGGGAGGACTTGTACTGTGCAGGCTATCTGCTTTTTCGATGGAAACAGGACTTCATTCTCTAGGTTTCTCAATGGGTCGCTGTTAGTGAGTACTCCCAATTCACTTAAACTTTAAGATCTTTCTGAGTACAGGAGTTGCTCTTAAAATCTTGAAATTGTCTATTTCGGTTTTTAAAATACCAATGAGAGAAAAGTTTCACTTGCTTTAGTTCTGCAGTGAGTGCTGTGGTTGCTGCTGGTTGATAGTAGCGAGGATAAATGCAATAACAAGTGCCAAACGTTAAGGTCACTAATCTTAGGATTAAGGCATGAGAAGACACTAAGTGAGCCAGATCTGTTCACAGGAAATGAAGAACTTTTTTCTACTTGTTTTGATTAAAAGAATAAAATTCAATCTTATAGAGCTTTGTTGCTTGATCAGGACATGTAGGAGGAATGAAGATAGACCTGGCAGGCAACCTTATAAATATTTAAGTGAATACCCACACGTTAACTGGATCCAGGAAAGTGATATCTTTCTGCTTTAAAACTGAAGCATGATTATTTCTATTAGCCAAGATCTTACTGCTCAGCCATTGCTAAGCAGAGTAGAGTATTAGTAATGAGAAGCTAAGGTGGCTCACAAACTAGCAAGATCTCTTGGGCTCCCGCTACCATCCCCCTCAGTCTTCTGCACAATTGCACCTGAAGATCTTTGCTAATGTCCTCATAGGCTGGAAGTTGTAATAATTTCTCTGGTGTTTCTTACCTAAACTTATTCTTCTAAAGCTGCTGTTTCTTTCCCTTCCTCTTCCTTTGCACTCAGCTTCAAGAATGATAGGGAGAAATCAGGAAGACCACCTAGTATATTTTTAAACCTGGCCAGATGGGAAAATTTATGCCTGGCTCTAGAAGTTCAGAACCTGGTCTGACAGTTATGCTGCTACCACCCAGTGTGCAAGGCAGCTTTCAGCAGGGAGAGCACCTCTGCCTGCAGGCAATGCAGAGAGAAAGGCAGGGACTGGGGCTGCTCGGAGCCAACTGCTCCCTCATCCCTTCTGCTCCACCAGCACAGCTGTACTGGGACAGGCCACAGGTCTGCCTGGGCCAGCATCTTGTTTCTTGGCGGAGGCCAGCAGTATAAATATATATATCTATATAAGCTTTATATAGATATATATATAAAAACTTCTGGACTCAGGCATAATTTTCCCATCTGCCCAGGATTTTTATGTATGTAAATCTATACTTATATGAAAATAGAGTCAGTCTCCTAGCTCTTGTGTCTCCTTGGTATCTTCTGAGCAAAAGGAGGAAAGGGAGATGAGTAGTGTCCTCCAAGTCCAACTAAGTGAGGATGTACAACCAGAATGAAGTTTTCAGACAAAGATGAATTGTTTATGCAATTCTGGTTGTTGCTGTTCGGTACTTAATGCGATATGGCTGAGGTAACCGCTAGCACTGGTAGTCGCACAGCTCTGCTTAACAGAGACATCACCAGCCAGCAGAAGCAGCTATAGGAGGATAATTTGAGCCTGTAGGGACAGATACTTGCTACTGAGAATGTGTCTCTAGTACAATGTGTGCGTCCTTGAAATAGAAATGAATAAGCTTGTATCTGGATTTGAAAAAAAGACGTGTGTGTGTATGGCAAGAAGCTGAGCCTGCAGTGTTTGGCCTTACTCCATCTCCTGCTCACCTACGCATCCAACTTCTCCTACCTGCAACAGCGCTGTACAGTGTCCCTTACCGCTGTCATGGGCGTCATTAGAAACACAGTGCAGACATTTGCTTGTACTCTGACTCTATAAATGGGTTTCAGAATGTTTCAAAATGCACTGGAACCTGTGGGTTAGTGAGCCTCTTTGCTCCTTTCCAGACAGGTTATGCTTTGGAACTCCAGCTTTTTAGCACTTCTGAAAAATATCTGCCTACATCTGTCTCGGCTCCCCTTCCTTTCCCAGGGTAGATCATGATACTTTTAACTGAAATAGCAGCACATTGGGCATAAAATTGTATTTAATGCTGTGTTTGCTTCTATGTTTGGATGTGACCTCTTCTAGTCTGGATGAGACCACAGTGAGAATGAAGTTTAATAATGAAGTGGAATCACAGAAATATAGAGAAGACGACACTATAGGTCATTTTGTGCTACGCTTTCATCCAGGCAGGACTGAATATAACCGATTTCTATTTCTGACAGGCTGTTTGACATTCCTGTCTTCTGCAGCAGTTATGCTCTGGTTTGTACTCACATGCTGATGCAATAGCTTCTGCTCAGTTTGAAAGGAAAGAATAGATAGGAGTCCTTGATATGCATCTAAGCAGTAACTTCCTTTTGCAACCCAACCTCACTGGCATAGGTCACTACCTCAGCGCTCAGAGTTGAGTCTTGTAGATGAGCAGCATTTAAAATTTACACAGCTTTTAATATGCCCTGGGAAAGCCAGTTTTCAATTACAGTCATGCCTGCACATTCTCTTTGATCTGCAGTGGTTAACCCTTTCGATACACTCTCACAGTGCTACCTCTGCCAGCGATGCTCTGTGCTTATCAGGAACAGACACCAACACCTTCCCAAGGCAGGGAGTCAGCCATGCACTCAGCTGTTGCCTTTTTCGTTTTTGTTATTGTTTTAAATTCTGTTAGTGAGGCACAAAATTATTCTTTTTTTCTAATTTTTTTTTTATGAGCTTCGTCATGGTCTAGGGCACCGCGAGATATTTTTTATACGTGTATGAGTGGTAAATGGGCATGTCCCCTTCCCCCTAGGAACCATCCAGCAGCAGGGAACTATCAGCTTCTCTCTGGGCACTGGCACCAGCTGGTAATATATGGCATATTTATCTTCATTTCATGCCCCTTTTATCCTGCCCATCCTCTGTTTTGTGCTATATTTTATTTTTCGTCATTAAAAAGAGCCATTTTATATTCTTCCAGGGTCTGCTGTTGCTATTATTGTTTGGCAATATAAATAGTTAGCAGGGTCTGCAGAAAAGGCTGTTAGATGGGTTAAGCTCACGATCCCTTAGTTATGATCCCTAGCAATCTTGACTTGATTTGTCAGTGGAAGCAATTTAAGGAGCAAACTGCTTATTAAAATGACCTCTACCGCATGTGTCTGTACTCAGTAATTGATACAGATTAGCCAGGAGTAAGTGTAGATTTTCATAATGGATTAATCCTGGAAAGGTGAAATTTTTTTTTTCTTGGGAGCAGCTCAGAACAAGTCTATAGTTGCTGCAGGCTTCTGTGTTCTGCGTCCTCTGCAGCATCCCCTTACTCCAATTGCTTAATGGGTCGCTGTATAGAAAATGTCTTCTGAAAGAGACATGCACTGTGCAATTACAATGGTATCTTTTAGCAGAAAAAGCCCTCAAAACACAGGCATAAAACCCCCTTAACAGTTCTAAGGACAAAACAACAGTGAGGTTTAGACTAAATGGAGGTCTTAATTTCATTTTATTCTATATTGCATGTGGAAGCATGCCAGGACAAGCATGCACACATTGTGCAAGGTGCTTGCAACAGCGGTTCCGTATGTAGGGCTATTCAGTTTAGGAGTGTCGATGTTCTTGGGAATGCATGCATGTACCAGCAGAGGGCACGCAGACTTCATTAAATGGGGACATGTGCTAATTAATAAACCTCAGAAGTTGGTAAGAATCTACCTGCATCCACATCGTTCCCAGACAAACCGCTCACTCAACGGTGCAGAAGCCGCCCGTTCCAACAGACTTGCGTTATCAGAAGTAGGCAGGAAGCGAGGGGGCATAAAGCACATGTTTGGAATTACATAATCTGTAGTCAGGCTGGGATCATGTTTCATGTTCATGCTTAGTCAGACTGTGGCAGTGATTAGGGTTGACTAAACAGTTACTGTACCTCCCATTTTTTCCGTTGTGTGGCATCTGCTGGCTCTGTTCATTGTTAAAGTCTCAATCTAGGCGAGTGACACGCAGTGTGGACCAGCTCCATAACGAACTAGAGGAAATCAGGGAGAAAGAGTCAGCAGTTTTTGTAACATATTAGCACAGGCTTATTGGGAAATGTGAACTTAAAAGAAAGACTCTCTGCATTTTAGAAACTAAATCAAAGAGAAATTGCACACTAGACTCCTCTGTTTTATCCTGCCCAATGCACTTGCAGTACATTCATAATCTTCATAAAGGAGAAAATGAATTGGTGAAATAGGCTGGTTTATGATAATATCCCATATGTTATCAGATTCATGCCAGCAGAATCACACTAATGAAGAGAAATTGCAGTTTATGTAGGGCTTGCAGGCCTTGCTTAGGCAGATTAACAGTGGCGAGGGTAAGAGGCAGCACACTGCCTTGGCAGGCTGCCCAAGAGCTAATCAATGCAGATGGAGTCAAAGGGACTGCGAGTCTGATTCCCAACAGTTTCATCTCGGAACAGGAATGACTGTATCCATCAGTGCTCCTTGATAAGACATCCTTCAAGCTTGTGGTAAGAATGAACCCATTTGGGGAGGCAGAGCTGAGCAATACTAAAAGTGATGACTCCACATGCGATGCAAGGGAGAGGTGGGTGTTTAATTTTAGCTGCTGACCTGATTTCATGCTGAATGACAAGTATCTATAGGAATCCTCAAGGGCCAATCAGTTGCTATGCTAGTGAGGCTTTTGGAGAAATGCATTTAATTTTATTCGAGTGATGCCTTTAAGGAAGCAATTACGATTTTAGCTCTTAGAAGTTCTGACTCCTTCAGGTTGATTTTGCTAGCGCCAAGCTGAACATCTTTCATGTTTCATGTTGCTGAAAATGAAGTATAACTCAATTGTGCATTTAACATGGCACACATTACTGTTCTGCAACACCCTGATTTTCCTCCATCCCGTTCAATTTTTTCACCAATAGAAATGCAGATTTGGTGCAGAATCAAAACAATTGAAATCCTTTTGCCATTTGCGTGCACATCCTGCGGTAAGGTTTAGAAAATGAAGTAACTGCAGGGCCTCATCACCGAGGAACTCCTTTGCAGAGGGTTCTCCTTTGTGGCTTTGTGATTGAGGAGAGTGTACTTGTGGTGACCCAGGAGAGGGCTTTCATTTTTCAAGAAGCTGGCAAAGATGTTCAGTCCGCATGTCAAGTCCCTTGTCATAGAAGACACTCATGAAAAAGATATGAGTTAGGCCCACATGTGGGGCAGATGCTTCACTCTTCACTGGTGATAGAATCCTGGCCACCCCAAACATTAGTCACTTGGAGTACTTCCCTTGGCATAGTGTATTTCTAAACAAAAATGAAGGCTGCTTTCAGCCAGGAATGAAGCATCAAACTGTCCTGTATTCAATGTTTAAATATAAAGTAGTAGGGTTTTCACTGCTGCTAATAACATATGGTAGCATGCTCAGTTGTGTTCGCACTCCATTCTGCTGCTGTTGCTGGCTTATGTAGGTAGGGTTTGGGTCCAGGTTTGGTTCATGCCCATCCTTCCATAGTCATATTGATTGATTTGAAAGTTTATGTTTGAAGATCACTTTGCATTATCCCCCTCTCTGCTTTTGACTTCAGTGAAGAATGGCTGAACCCAAATGCCAGGCTTTGTGGATGGGATTTGTTTGTTTTCTGTGGCTAGTTGCTGACTGGAACCTCATCTGCACGCTTGTATTGGCTTTTTATTTTCAGTTGTCTCTGAATCTGTCCAGTGATTAGTTTGTTGACAGATGGCTTTTCCCTTGAATAAGATACAGTGACTAGATGTTCTGAATGTCCCAGAAGGGCTCTGGCATTTGTCCTCAGGACAATGAAAAACACCCTGGCATTTTCTCTCTTCTCTGAATTTGTCTTTCATTTGTGTATTGTATGGATTCCTCTAAGGATATGGAAAGAAAAATGTAAAAGTGTGGTTATACCAGAAGAAGTGACAATTCGAAAAAGCCTTTTACTTGGCATACCTGCGGCTTCTGTGTATTGTAGTTCACACTTACTCGCTTCAGTAAATGAATGTTTTTTACCCCTGAAGCTAACACAGCAAAAAGAGAAGGACAGATTTGATTCCACTTGCCCCATATAAATGGTTTGAGGCTCTGAGGTTGCACAAACAATGCAGACAGTACAATAGAAAGACAACAGGGTTTTCACATGGGTGTAGTGGGAGCTGTGGGACATTTCCTCGGGAGTTATGTGCAAGAAGAAAAGAACTTAATCTGACTCTGTCTCTGATCTGAGACTGCAGGATTGGCACCTAAGGGAGAGAAGGATGGCTTTCCCTGTTGTCAATATGTTAACCAGTCTTGCAGTGGAACTGCTGAAATGCAATCACTGGAGCAGACTGAATGAAACCAGGCATCCTGCGATGCTAGGACCGCTCCTTTTTCCAAAGGGAAAAGAATCTCAAAATTGTAGCACTTCATATAATCTGCTAATCACAGCTCTCAGGAGCAAAAGCCTTCTAAGAGCATCCTTTCTTCAACAGTTACAGACAAAAAAGCCTCATCTAAGCACTGCCCTTGCTGAACCCACTGTGCTGCTGCAGGTGGGTACCAGGGACAAACTCACCCTTTTCCCCAGCGACGGTGATGTGCTCAAATCCACCTTCTGCTTTCCCCCGCCCCGCACCGAATTCTTCAGTTTGGCAGCATGTGAGTCAACTTGTAAAAATGACTCACAAGCTCATTCCAGCCTTCTGAATTGGGAGACCAATTAAAATACTACTTGTAATGCACATATTGAAAAGAACGAAAAGTGTCTGTTGCTGAGTGTCAGGCATTAGCATAGCATATCTGAAGGCCTGTCTTGAGCTAGTCTCATACTTGCCAGCAGGAAACCTTGTGTTTAATTAAGATACACGTAACAGAAAAAATATTCTGAAAAGTCAACTCGGGTAAAGAAATATATCATTAAACTATAAATTTGATTAATTATAAACATAGCAAAGTTTATTAGGATTTAAATATTTATTTATATACATTCAAGGCCATTATTGGATAGAATGTTTTATTTAAAAGACACTGAAAAGGTTGTTTTCCTGCAGGGCTACAATACCTGGCAATCAGCCTCTACTGTTGTTGGTTTGACTTTAGAATAGACATTGTTTAGGTCTTACTCTGTTCTGTGGGCAGGTGCCTCCGCAGAACTGCAGGGGTAATTCTTTACCATCTCAGTCTTTGACTTTCAGTGAGCCTTTACATCAGGACCAGCCAGTCTTTCTGACATCACCACCCTCTTACCAAAATCCTCTCTGGAAGGGATCTCACTGTAGGAATGGCTGTACTGCAGGTAACTCAGTAGTGTCAGTCCCAGCTTTCTGACACGTTTTCTTTCACAGCTGGGGACTCAGTCATGCTGCTGTTGACATAGTCCTAACAGTGACTTTTATTTTGACTCGTGTAAGTCATATGTAGTCCAAAACTAGGCATTGTCCGTGCCAGCACCACATCAGCAATCAGGTTTTTGCCAGCAGGCAAGGGACTCCAGAGAGCATGCAGGCTGAAAAACAAGTCATCCAAGCTCAGAAAAGGTGATGTTTGTGGTATTCACACGTGGCCCTTTAATTAGCATTACTTTCTGGCATATAAATCACAGCACTTTTACTTCTGAGGTCTTTCTATGGCATCGTTGTGAACCTTGGGGCAAGAAGGTGAGAACTGCACCAAAAGGCAAGGAATCACTTGAGGAACAAATATTTCGGAGTGTGATTGCTCCCTGGTGCTACCTGCTCTACCCAGCCATGGTCCTCCTTTTCACAGGCTTCCATGTGATTGATGCAGAAGAGAGGTCCTGTCTAGGAGCAGCACTTGCCCAGTTTCTCTTGCCTGGTTCCATAATCACCATTGTAATTTATGCCCAGTTTCCAGAACAGTGGGTATAAAATGGCAAGGCCTGTAAATCTGGTGGTACCACATTACCAGCCTTCTAAGGATGAGCAAAAGAACCCCCAATCTTGCATTAAAGGGATTCACTGAAAAAGGCAACAACCTTAAATGAGAAGTTTTAAAATAAACAGCTATTCTGGCTTAAGTTCTTATTGAAAAGAAAATTAACTGTTCGTGCGTTGTGGGAACTGCATGCACGGGAATATATTTTTCTTCCAATCTACAACTAGTAATTGTAAAGACGAATCCTGCTCTTTGTCCTAGCAAAGTTAATGCAAATCAAACATGCACATACTGTTACCCCTTATCAATATGTAAATAACATATATGAATAATTGCCAGTAGGTGGTAGTGTGTGTTTTTCAGATAAGTTTGTAAGTTAGTACTGCAAGTGTTTTCATGTTTGAGGTGATTTAGAAAGATCCTGTCATCTTTAATGTATGATCTCAAACTATCATTGCTTTGAATTCAATCCCTGGTTCCACTGATTTAATAGTTCTGTTTCACAAACATCAGCCCATCTCAGAGAGACATATTTTGATTTTCTTTTTCAAGCTTATGGACAAACCTAACTGGAAACATTTTGAAAAGTGCCAATTAGTATGAGTCCTGAGAATTCAAATGCATGTATTCATTGGAATGATTGGATCGCTCTCTAGTGTTTCAGTTTAGGAGGAGAGCTTTTGCTAAATAAATGCATTAATTTAATGATTTATAAACTTAGAATTGCTCTGTCGTAGAAGCTGGTTTGAGAATTCCTGAAAGAGCTCACTGGAAAAGAAGCAATAGTTACTGGACGTCCAGTTCTTTTCAGTGTCTCATCCTACTCTGTACAGAAAGAAGTGACCGTGTAGAAGAGCCTAGGCATTCTGGTGGAAACCATCGCTTCCTTGGCCTTTGTGTTTCCTCGCTGAGAGTAATCCGTACAAAATCAGTGCTGTTCCCGCAAGTCATCACGCAGAAAGAGATGTCCACTCTTTCTCCTGTGAGAGCAGTTACTCCATCTCCTGTGAGTATGTCCCTGGCTGCCTGGGTGGACGTTCATCCTTCCCCAGGTAATGACCAAACCATTTTTGCAGCCTGGCTGGTTTCTTACTGCCTTTTTTTTGTGCTTTTGGGAAGGGACTGGATTTTTGTTTGGCGGAAGAAGGGGATGCCAGTGGTAAAGATTCTTTCTGTGGTGTTGCCTGCCAGGAAGCGAGGCAGAGGTCGGGAAAGACTCTATAAATATTCCTGCTGTAACTCAAAGGCAGTTAGCGTTTTGGTTGATTTGTTTTTCCTGGGGTGTATGAGACCGCTCTCCTCTGCGCAGGTGTCTGATTCATGTGGGGCTTCCTTTTTCTTTCTTTTCCTACTTGGTTTCCTGCCTCTGCAATTGTTGCTTGCACTTGTAGCACTTTTACTGAGCCCAGCAGCCGCACTGAATGCGATTAGGTTATTTGTGCAAATGCTTTTCATCGTGAATACAGTCTGCAGAGTCAGACCTTTTGCTTCTTCCTTCTGCTTCTAACCTGTCCCTCCCAAGTTTCCTTTCTCATTGTTTTTCCTTTCACTTATGTCTGCCTGCTGTTAGAGCAAGCTAGCGCAGAAGGAAGTGGGGGAGGGCTGTTTCTGCAGGGGTTTCAGTGCAAATAGCTGCATGGCTTATAATTTCTCGAGCAGATTAGGCTCTTCTTGGCAGGCTCTCAGGCTGAGAGAGAATCACTCATTGCCAGGTGAAGTTAATGTGTTTGTGCCACCCGTGTCCACAAGCTACACTGGCCGGAATTGTAGTGGTGGAAGTAAGGAAGGGAGCAGTAGTGGGCCCTTCCCAGAAGCAGAATTAGTGTAGCTCAGAGGCGCTGTGCAGAGATCTGTGTCTTGAGTCAAGCTGAAGGGATTCCTGCTGAGCTCAGGGAGCTGTAGTCCTCCTGCACATGAAGTAAGGCTTAGGCATATTGATGAGCCAAACTACCAAAACAGAAAGCTTCCATCTTTGGTGGTGAATGAGTCTTGGTTTCACTTTACTGCAGCTTGATTGATATTTACTTCTTTACATGATTTCTTTTTTCTCAGAGTAATACTTGTGGTCTGCATTAATGAAAGAAAATGCAACGTGATATAAACAGGTGTTGGAAGTGATCACGTGAGCTTGCAGCCTGCATCCAGTCCCACGCAGCCGTGTCCACTCTAGGACAGAGGTGAAATTTCGTTAACTTGCCCTGTTTGCTTTCCTATATTATCTATTGTTCTTAACCTGTCCCCTTGGGATCTAAGTTGAGATGGAATCCGATTTTGTGAAGAAATTATTCTTATTCACTGGGAATGATATCAAGTTAGCCATCCAAAGTTGGAGTCCATTTGGAAAAATGCTGACATAAATATTTCTGTTCTGCTTGCTGTGATTCACGCAGTAACTGTTGGAAGCAAACTCAAGTAAGACACATCCATGCTACCTTGATGGATGTCCTCCCCAATATATAAATGTACTTGTTAGTATAGTGATAACAGAGATTGGTGAGAGTTGTTTTCATGCTCGGAGATTGAGTTTCATGAGAAACGTAGACTTCCTATGAAGCGAGGAATCTCAAGGTCGGAAGCCGATTGTATCATGTGGAAGTCAAGAAACCACAAACTCAGTGGTAGAGAAGTGTTGCAGAAATGAGAACAAATATGTTTAGCAATTGAAATCAGCCATGCTGGAGACTTTTAAATTGTCCTTTATCTGTATTGAAACAAATAGTCCATGCTGAAGCAACAGTATCTCTACTGGATGTTTCTTATTATTATTCAGTGCACTGGTGACATCATGATGTGTGGTGATAGGTCTCAAAGCTCCTTTCAGTTTTCTATTCAGAATTAAGGAGAAGAGTGGGAGGTAGCTTTATCTAAGTGCACACAATATATAATCTGTGAATGAATACAAAATGTGAGCTAGATGGGACATTGTTCCTGTAACGGGACTAATGCATCAGTGCTACAGCACTCCTGTTTGAGATACTCCCTCTCAAACTACATGTAACATGGAGCTGTGCTCAGAAATGTACCTCATTTCATACACACAGATTCCCTTGAATATGGCTGAACTGCCTTTGTCCTTGTCTAGACAGTCCCGCAGTCAGGTGCAGAGTTAAGGCTTTTCATCTGAATCCCAAAGTGCATTTCCTCTGAATTCAATTCTCCTTCTTGACTTAATGTGGTCTGAAATAAAGAAAACTAAGAACATAATAACTGTTATTTCCATCTTCCCTTCAACTTTCTCTTTGTGTTAGGAAGCAGGAAAAACATGAGGGTGATCCTCTTTAGTTCATGCTCTCGTGCCTGCCTCCCAGAGCTGTAGAAGCCGGGAGGCTTTGACAAGGCAGATTAGGTGAGGCTGAGCCCCAGGTGTTCCACCGCATCTTCCCAGTACAGCTGTGGGGAAAGTCCTGACATGGAGCATTTAACACTGAGCATGATGCATAGGCCAGAAGGATGTAAACTAAGCTCCAGCTCACTGGCTGGAAGTAGGAGAAACAGTTCTAGAAATCCTGTCAACCTTCACTCGACACCTTTAGCTTCATGTTGTAGACAGTGCAAGTTAAAAGTACAATTGAGGGTTTGAGTTCTGGAGACAAAGTGCAATTTTGACTGGGAGTTACTAAAAGGCAGTAAAAGTGGAGGCATATTACGCTTTTTTTTCAGAGTCCGTTCTTGATGATTGCCATTTGAGGAATGAGGATGTTGAATTTGCCATGTTGCACAAAGTTATGGCAGCTGTTCCATATTGCTAGATTGGAAATTAAAATGGAGATCTATTCAAATTGTCTGACGCTTGCAGCAAGCTTGAAAGCAACGCTTTAAAATATAACAGAACTCTAATTTGGGTCCTGAGGGATAGTCAGTAACATTGAAAGCAAACGTCGTTTTGTCTTTTTCCAAATGATCTTTAACTACTTTGTGTCTTTTCATTTTCCTTGCTAAATTCTGCTTTTTGTGACAGCCATGTGATCCAGAAGAAGTCAACAGGATTGCTGAGAATGTCAAAGACCGAATCCTCTAGGCGAGAACATTTCTGCAGGCCTAGTCTGTTATGACAATAAATATTTTCAGGAATGTTTAAGCTGTGCTAAACTTTAAAAAAGAATGGCTCACATTTCTATTTTCTTTCTTCATAAATGTGTGGTGCCTGAATCTTCTTAACAGTTTCTTCATCTAAAGATAAGGCTGGATTTATCTGTATCTGTCGAGGTTAATGCAATGTTTTAGTTGAAGAATTTGTAGAGGTCACCCTTTGCCTTCAACACAAAATCAAATCTAACTTTTGATCCTAGTGCTGCTGCTTTAGTAACACTAATTTATAAGGGCTAGGAAAAACTCCCAGTCTAGGAAATTAAGTTCTTTGAAACATGTAATTCCAGACCTGTGCTTCAGAGCTCAAAGTTTAGTCAGCTTGATTTGTTGTCACCATAAAATACTGTTTAAAAGCATTAGTGTTTTTATCTGGTAATTCTTATTCCACAGAAAGAATGAACTGTTGACATCTCTTAGCATTTTTTTGTTGTTGTCCTGAATATGCCAGTTCATCACTCATATTAGGCATTAATCACTACAGTAAATGTAACATTGTGATGTGTCCAGGAAATACTTGATGAGGCTTTATAAAGGCGCTGTATAACAAAAAACCCAAACCAAACCAAAACAAAAAAAACCAACAGATAAAAGTAGTCTATGTTCTTCTTTGTGGGTGAAATTCACCTGCCCAAAGCTGAAATAAATACGTGACAGACTCTTCCGCTACCACAACTCCAATTCCACTGCTATCTGTTCTGTTTTGCTTCCCACACATCCTGTAATGACGAAGATACTCTCTTCTAAAATACCATTTGCTTTTCAGGGTGGCACTGGAAACTATGAAGAGCTTAGCAGGCCCTGGAGAGAGCAATGTGCTATTGATTAATCTGTCCTCTGAACGAACCTTGGTAAAGAGCTGTATTTCCAAAATGATAGATAAAAGAATATGTATTCAAATAATGGCAGGAGGAGTGCTCTCTGGGATGATATGACTGCATAAATAAGCAGTTCTTCAGTTCAGCATGTGGTTTTCTAATTTCCAGTAAAATGGAATGAGTCACACGTGACAACACCATTGCCACTAACCAGTGCGGCATGGCATCTGAAAAAGATAGCACTGGAAGGGTGTGAACTGCAGAGCAGATGATGGGGCTTGAAACATCTTGTTTGCTTTGGCAGAGCAACCAAAATCTTGATGCTTTCCCACAATCTGATCCAAGGATATAGGTTTTTCTGTGCTGTATCAGATTATTACTCTGGGAATTTGTGTGTCCTGCCTTTGCCAATGGACAGCTCTTGATGCTTCAGATAAAGATAAATGCCCAGACTCCCCACAGGGGAATTCCAAAGTTAGACGGTGTTTCTTCAAGTAGAGTTTACAGTACTGTAGAATTACCAGGGGAGGTTTTCTCTCTCCAGTACCAAATCATAAAGGATACATCTACTCGGTCAGGCAAACAAAGGCCCGAGACAGCTCTCAAGTCCAGGCTCACATACCATACATATTATTTATATGTAAGTACATGCTCTGGTATGGGCCTTAGGCCGAGTTCACTCCAGAGGGGAAGTCTCGCCATAGTCATGTTTTAGCACAGGCCCTAGATTTTCTTCCTCAAGTTTGTAAAGGTAACTGCTTGGCAGTGCAGCTGCACAGGAGCAAAACTCCCAGTGACTGCTGCTGCTGTTGAACCCTGGATCTGAGAGGAAATGATAGGGAGGCTCAAAAGCTGAAGGCCCAAATTAAAGTGATTAAACCTCTCCCTTTTATTTCTGCTCTCAGGCTGCTACAATTTGGAGATCAAATCTTGTGGTGTCAATAAGCTGGAAACTCTGAAACTTTTAATGCAAAATGCATCCAGCAGAACTGGAGGCATCTGTTCAAAAGCTGAAAATGACCTGGCACGCTTGGTCCTTGTAGCAGGGCATTAACGTTGTCAACTTGATAGTCATGGCTGACTTGTGCTTTCTTGGATCTATTATATGAAAGTGGCATCAGACACTCTTTCCTTTGAATGTTGCTCAGAATGAATACTTGTTAAAGGCGAGGTGGGAGGAGGGCACAAATAATTCTTTTTCTCCTCCTGAGACATCCCCAGAACAGCACTGCTGAGTGCTGTATTTAGGCAGAGTCGATGGTGATGTTCTAGGTGCCCAGCATTATATTTTCATTGGTTTATGCTGCTTCCTCCCTGTCAGTATTGTCCACACTTAAGGGGGGCTCAGGAAGAACAGTAGTTTAAGCTGCAATTTAATTCCCTGTAGATGGAGATTTGCTGTGACAGAAATGCCTGTCATCCTGGCAGTCTCTCACATCTGCTGGAGGCAGAAGAGTATGTGAAACAATAACTCTGCCAGCAGATGCGGTTCTGTAGGGACAGTAGTGTCTGTGGTACGAAAAATCTCTCCCAAAATACAGATCTGTGGGGACAGTAAGCGTCTGTGTCAGTGACAACTTTGCAGCATCTGCTGGGACAGTAATGTCTGTGATACGTAAATGCATCTCTGCATCTGCTGGGTCAGTCAAAGAGGGATGTATTGTATATATCCAGTTTTAGATGTGAAAATCTCCTTCACTTGAATTTGGGGGATTTGTTTGATTCTTCTTCGCACAGAGTTAATAAGAACCATCTTATGGAAGAAGAGCCAAAGGTATTCGTGAGTCTTGCACGTAGGACGGACACTGCCACATTTCAGCTGCCAAGAAATACTGCTGCATTTTCTCCTACCATAGCGTTAATCATTAATGGCTTTGTTCTCAATGAACAGCCCGAGTATCTTCAATGATCCTCTTGTGAGTACTAATGCTTTGTGGCTGCAGTGAGAGCATCACATGAGAAATGTTTGTTCAGAGTGGAGATGCACCATAAACACAGCGTTCTGACCCAGACTAGATTTCAAATGCTCCTAAGTACAGGTGTGCACAGAGAAAGAATTTTAATTTGGCCCCGTCTTTAAATTACGTACTGTACCCAGTTTGGGAAGGATTGCACTGGAGACAGTCAATTTTCCAGCAGCAGCAACTCCATTCAAATGTCAGAGTGTTTTGCTACAACAAAGGCTGATGTTGACATTTTTTCTTGGATAGAGACAGATGCAAGGGCTTCTGCCTCAAGGTTATCCATTATACAGTATATTAACTAGATGTTTTAACATTGTGCTTCCTGCAGAGACAGAAGTGAATGATGATTAATACTTATCAATTAAAATTGAATCTTTTCCCCTGTGTATTTATATGCTGAACTTCAACCTACAAGGCAATTCTGTGACAGGAATTAGATACTCCTTTATTGAAGAGCACTAGGATTATGGTCAAGGATTTATTACTCACTCATTTATTATGAGCATTGCATTTGTGCCTAGATTTTGCCTAGGCACTGTATATAAACATCGTCTCTGTACAAAGTTGTTTATCAACAGCATTAAAGGGATAATTATTTTCTTTTCCTTCTTGTAGCAGCACTGAAAAGGGGGGGGAGGGATGGAGAAGAGAGAAAGCAAAGGTTGTACATGTTTTATAACCATAATTATAATTAACTGTTTCAGAGATTAAAATTAAATTAAAATTTAATTATAATTTACTATTTCAGAGATTAAAGCTGATGAAAAAAAGACTCAAGGTTATGAGCTACCTCACAGATCTATAAGTTATCTAGCTCAGTCTAAACACACAGATATAAATCTTTTTTCTTTTTTTTTCCTTTAATCTAGCCACTGTTTAATAGACAGTGCCCACAAGTGTGATAGGTGCTTTACAGACTTGAGAGGCCAGTGCTGCATCACAAACTGAATACTGGCCCAAGGGCCATGGTAACAAAGAGCTCCAATCCCGCAGCCGTGCACAGAGGAGCGCTCCACTGAGAGCGTTGCACACAGGAGCAGCCTGCAAGGCTGGGCTCCAAACACATGATGTGAAAGCAAAGGAAAGGCAGAAGTGATTTTCATTTTCGAACCCTGGTCGCCACGGTTGTTTAAACGCCACTTAATTCAGATATAGTGTGTGATAACCCTTGTTCGTAAGCGAGAGGCAGAATGGAACAATAAATGAAGGAGGCCACTCACAATCCAAGAGGAGAGCTTTAAAGTGGGCAGGTGATCTGGCTGGTTAGTTCTGATTTATTATAAAGGCATCTTTATGCTTTTTGAATCGCCTTTCATCAGTCATGTTAAACCAAACTGCATTCTTCTAAGGCAGCTCATCCCCTACACACATGGACACGCTAAGCACTCATAGTCGAACTAATAGCAAACACATATGAAGAAAGTACAGTATATGATGCCTATGAGAAAAATGGGTTTTTTGTTTTAATATACTGGAAAGAAGCATTTTAGTTTTAGTAAAGCCATTAGCCATTAGTTTACAATACTGTATCAATGTTTTCAGAGACTGATTGTGACTGCTAAAGGTCTGAGACTTTTTCAAGTTTGTGGCAAAATTGCTTTTCACAAGTTGTCCCACAGGATCTTTGCTTTTAAAAAAAAATATTTTCTAAATTAATTGTGTAACAGGGAGAGATGAAGAATTACGGGCATCAAAGCGCATGGGAGGAAAATCATCAACATCATCTCCCCCTTTGTATTTTTGGATGTGACATCGCTGTCACAAAGGAAAGAGGTGCTTCCGCAGCTTCCCTACCCCTGAGCTTCCTTCCATGTCAGAGAGGTATCACAAAGCCACTTGCTTCTCCACCCCTATTGTACTTCTTGTCGTTTATTAACACAACCCTACTGTTTTGAAAGCCCGTCCCTTAGTAGAGAGCATCCAAGGTGGTTGGAACAACCGGTGGAAGAAATAATAAACATTTTCAGCAGTAGTTGTTCAGATTCTGGATGAGTTGTTTGTAAACATCTTGTCTAGAACTGGCAAGAGGTGGAGCTAACATCATGGAAAGATGATAAATTCTGACATGGTGCTCTGAGATTTCACTGCCACTGAATGTAGGTTAATACGGGATTCAATAGGAAATCTGGCTTGTATATTGCTCCATATTACAGGAAACGAAGGAACTTGTCATTTGCCTGCAGATTGCTAATTGCAGTTTATTGCACATGCAAAAGGTTAATTTGGGTATGTTACCACAGTAATCACGTGCACTGTCTCAGAATAAACTATACTCCTATTCTTATTGATCTGGCCTGTGAGATTTGGGACGTTATTTTCTAAGATTATGGCAAAGAAGAATTTTACAGTAAATGGTGTAACAGTTGGCAGCAGTGTCCTTAAGTGTAAGCAACTGGGACAGAGTGAAGTCGCTAGTCTCTGGTATGAGATACTAGACCTTGACTCTTAATTTAGTTATTCCCTGAGATGCATGTAATTTATTCTTCCTGATAATACCCTGAAAACAGAGGTCTCATCTATTCTAAATGAAAATTATATCCTATTCTTATTATTGCTAATGCTTTGTATTTAGAGTATCATTTACAGGCCTCAGATTAATTCATGACCTCTTCATGCTAGGCGCTGTATATATACACGCGGTAAGCTCACTGCCCCAAAGACCTTACACTTTAATTAAGTAAAGGTTGAAGGAAGGAAGTTTTATTACCTCTGTCACAAATGGGAAACGATAACAGAGAGAAACTAAAAGAACTGAGAATTGCACTCCTCCTGCAACGAGTCCTGTATTTGCCTGTAATATATCCTCCCTTCCTGCTTTTGTTAAGTTGCTGTAAATTGGTAGGTAGATGGTTGGTCTCTCCCCTAGAGATGGAGCTTACTATAATTCTGCATATGCTTCAAGGTTTTACAGAATGAAATGAAAGGCATTATGTAGATAGATAACATTTTAATTTAGATCTGATTAAGTTATTCTGAAGAAATCCTTCTGTGGAGCCAGTAGATTCCTACGAAGCTTGCGCGCATTGCCTGTTGCCATACGAGCAGCACGCTGCTGCGGAGGCTCTGTGCTCCCACCGGGGCTGCGCTGTTGGTGCGTGCGTGCTTTCAGGTGCATCAGTATCACTTTTTGTTTGGTGGTTATTATCATTCTCATTATTCCCTATAGATTGCTCTTAACTAGTGAAAATGCACCTGCCCTCAAGATACTGGACCAGTTTTCATGGGAGGCTTGAAACACCAGCGCATGCTTAGTCTCTTAGAAATGCACCTCCTTCTCCCCCTGCCCCTGGAAAGTACCGTACTTGTTCTGAAATGTATTTTAAACATTTTTAATTAGAGCTTCTAGCTTAACATTAAAAAAGAAAGCTAGAGCTGTGTGGAATCTTGCTTTGAGAAAAATTTTCCTACAGAGGAACATAAACCTGAAGATAACTAGTTTTCCTTTTTCTCCTTAGCCAGCAGTACCTGGATGTTCAGTACAGTACGGTGACCTTGCGCAGAACCACAACCAGAGTTTAAGCAGATGTGGTGGGAAGAGGGAGGGAGGAAAAAGGGGATCATGTAAGTCAGGAGAGTAAACAAAACAAAGAAAGGTAAAATCCAAGCACAACCCAGCCGCTCTCCTACTATCTTTGCATTTCCGTATTTCTGACTCGCTGCTGGACTTGAACAGCAGTAATCCTCTTTCCCTCATCTCTGTCCTGTCCTGCCCCTATCTGGTAAATGGCTACAGTTACTTTCTGTCTCACAGATTTTAGAAACCTTGAGTTAAAAAGAATACAAAGAAGTAGACTTTTCATTCTTATTTTGTTTAATAATAAAGAGCATTTTTTTATTACTGTCAAAGTTTCTGTCCATCTGCTTTTTCTCTCTTTACAAAAAAAAAAAAAGAGATGCTAAATGCTGAATATAGTAAAGGCCTTCTGGCTCCTTGAGCGCTAGTAAAGTCATCTCTTGTTTACCCCCTATGGAAACCACCACTGGTGCCTATGGAAGTGTAAATTTGTAAAATAAATGATCTTTTAAATACGAAACCACAGCATTTTCTTGGTTGATGGAACAAGCTAAGCACATCACCAGTGTATGCCCTTGCTAGAAAACAATCCGCTGGAGCTTTGTTATAAAACATGCAAACATCCTGAGGAAGTGACAGTAATTTGCAATAAACACTGCGTGTAAACAATTACCTGTGACTTGTTACACTTGTTTGTACAAGCAGCTGGCTAAACAGATCTGTGTGCACTTGTAAACGTCTGTCCCCGTCAAACTTGATACTGGAAAACAATTACTTAGTATTTGATTTCTCTGAAGTAAGACAAAGTCAGTCTTTTGTACCTGACAGCTGGCAAGGACTAAGTCGATGTGGGTGCTTACAGATAGGTGGAGAAAAGCTGGAAGAATAAAACACAAAGGTGGTGTTTTTACAGGAACGGTGAGGAGGACACTTTCATGTCCAGTCACCAGATTGAAGGAAGGTTTTTGTGACAGGTACCTGATGAAAAAGCTGGGTTTACTGGGTCAGGTGTCCTGTGGTGGCAGAGAAGTGAAAGAAAGTGACTTGGCCGTGCAAGGTCCAAAGAGGCAGGTGCCATTTATTTTCCGGCAGTTTAGCAAAATGGATGTAAGATGTTGGTGAAACTACGCTGGAGCAGCTGTGTGTGATGCGTTCTGCCCCTTCGGACTCTTTATGAAAGAGAAAGGCTGAAGGTGCGAGGCGCGGGCAGGCGGGGAGCGCAGCACTGGCCGGTCACCGCGCCCTAAGGCCGGGCAGGCCGGCCGGCCAGTC